>JAOBRG010165765.1:0-18245 GCA_027574985.1 Umimayanthus nakama | reverse complement strand
TATAGAATCAGACCTCTCCGCTCGGCCGTGGTAAATGTGTTTCAAACAATGTTTCATAAGTTGACAGGATGACTATGCACATACGATAGTTCCTTATTGTTTCATCTACCAGTTTGTAAATAATTCTTATCTTGTAATGAAAATAGTTTTCCGTATTTTTTTAAGCGCTTTTGCGTATTTTTCAGCAAACAGTTTGCAAATACATGAATATGTTGTTTTGTTTTAAAAATTATTGGTTGATGAAAAGGAGCAGGTGAAACGGCTTTTGCTTGCAGCTGTTTTGGTGCCAACGGTTCTGCTCGCATTCTCTCGCCTTAAGTCTTCGGGGTTTTCGCTTTTTAGAACACATCAGTGCAAACCAGTTTCATATTGAACGAGTAAAAGCTTCGCTTCATTGTTAAACATCCATTTTAAAAAAAAGTGTTATAAAGCACGAACCGCCTCCGCATTCACATTTACAGTTAGCAGATTTGCGACTCTCATAACTTTGTTGCCATTATCAAGGTATCACGCCACTTCCTTGTTGCGCGTGATTGGTCTAGTTTGAATGTTTTGTCTTTGTTTCTTGGGGAATGTCAGATTGCATACTTTTTAGTATTAACCGCATGGAACTACACAGTTTTACACAAAATTAGAAAAGTATTGCACTGCTCTTAGCTAGTTAGACCATGTGTAGACATTTGTTATTGTTAATGTTCATGGTCAGCGGTGTTACACAAAACTAGGAATAAGTTGGACGCCACACCACGGACAAGGACCACATTGTTTTTGAGTCAGTTTGATCGAGTGTAGTTTACCAAATATCGGGTATTTACTGTTCTATTGAAGTTGAAATGGAAACACCATGATTATTTCAATAATTTTGGTAGTGATTAAGATAAAGGTTGTTGTATGCAAAATAAAAAGAACCATTATTTACCCAAGTGTAATTAACAAAGATTGCACGAGCTTGTCAGTAAATATACCTTTAGATTAAAGTTGTATTAAGTCTGGCATGTAATAATATACTCTAAAACCGGTAAACACTGGAAAAACCTGACTAAAAACTCCTGGAACAGTGACTGCAACTGTTAACAGTCATGAACTTCATTTTTTCATCATGATAACCCTTGCAAATACTGCCTACAAGATCTGTTTTAATAATAGTGGTCCTTTTTATCAAAAGAGGGGAACAAGTTTGTTAATGTGTTCACTTTTACGTGTCACGTTTTTAGATTAACGTGAGGTGAAAAAGCAAGTATGTTTCAAAAAAGGGAGGAGGGGTAGGACAGGGTTAAGATGATGTGAGGGGGAAGATAATTAAAAACATATAGTTTTCTTCTTACCCTACTGTTGATCGTACCTTTGCAACGCAAATTTTGCAGCGAGCCTTCTCTTGCCAGCATTACACAATGTAGCGCGGATAAATAAAGTTGTTCTCAGTTGTTACAGGTAGAAATGATCACACAAGGCCGTTTATACAAACAAACATCCACAAAATTTCTTGAGATATAAAATTGTGAAGATAGAAACAATGAGGACTAGATGTTTAGTTATACTCGCCAAAGGTTTGCACCTACGCATCACACGATTTCTTGAAACGTTTCAAACTAGTTTCGCTGTGAAAAAGATTTCTTTTACTTTGCTTTGCTCTTTTTGTGAAGAAAAAAAGGGTTGCGTGCATTAGGACTGAGTAATTATTGAGCAGGTGCAGTGGTTAATAGCCGCTGCGAGAGTGTGTATGGACTACTGTTGTTCAATTATATATACTTGGAAATCAATCTTAGCAATATCAAACCCTGGAACGTTGCTTCTCTTTCCAAGATGATATTTTGACCAACAGATCTGCTAATCTATAGACTATAGTGCAATTAATGTTAAGTTTTGCAGTTTATTCATTAGTGATTAATGTAATCAAATACGTGGATTTTATGATCAGGAAGTTGTCGAGTAAGGAAACCATAAGGAAATGCTTTATCTTTAATATATTGGTGCTGGAAGAAGAACGGAAACAAATGAAAGAAAATAATTAACTGTAACAGCACGGCTTATCTAGATAGAGAAAAAGTTACTCATTTGGAGCTTAAACACAGCAGAAAATAATATGGTTACTATAATGCTGACATGCAAGAACTGAGAATTAACAGGAAAATATGTTTTCAAGTTTAAACAGAAATAAATTTCTTTTTTGATATAGATGTAGATAATCCTTGTTTTCATCGATCGATCAGTCGGTCAAAAGCCAGGTGCCTTTTGTATAACACAATTCGTCCAAGGTTTGAAGTCTGAATCCAACTTGTAGCTATATTATTTTCGTAAACATTTTACGTTTTTTATGAATTCAAACATCAAACTAAAGCTGCAGGTAAAAGTCCTGTTTTAAAATTCTAAATAAGGAAAAGCAACCCTTTTAGGAAACGTAGTGTCTATTTGCAGCCGAGTTCTATATATGAAGAACAGTTTTAATATAACAAAGGTCGTAGTTGATAATTTTTTATTGAACTGAATGTTTTATATGACAATTATATAAATTTCACTTGCAATTGAAATGTTGTTACAGCAAAGCCCGCGTATAAGAGCCTGCTAACTTACGATTGTCAAATTAGAACCCCTTTAAATAGAAACCTGTCTGAGCCTAAGTTTTGCAACAGGTTCTTACATGTATGTTCAAAAATTCATACAAAAACACAACATACAAATTCTATTCTCCTTACTTGTTATGTTTTTGCATTTTATGTTTCATGAAAGAGGAAATTCATCAACGAACGTAGAAGCTACTCCTGCAAAAACAAAACCCATCTGTTTGGTTAATACTAAAACAACTATACCCCTCAGTGTCGGTGCCTAGTGAAAAATATTCACATCGCCGCTACGCAGCACGGTAGAATATATTTCGCTAATCATCTCCACTTTGTAGGAAGTTGTTAATTACTTATAACAAACTAAGGTAATGTCTAATTAAGTCAAGTATATCTAATTCACTACTAAATCCCCTTCTTCCACTACCGTCCAAACTTTGTGCTTGTTTACTGCAGCTCTTGATGCTACTTATCTGATTATTAACGAACTTGTTAATAGACAGCGTGTTGAAATAGATAAAGAAATGAATAATACCGATACAAAAATTATACCGCACTTTGGTCGCGAATATTTCTTGTACACTTTTCCTTACTAATGCAATGCTAAAGGTAGTTTTCATGTTCTGTTTTCCAAGAATATTTTTTGTAAGAACTATAGGCTGAAAAAATTCCACAAGTTAAGAAGTAAACAACACAGTTATCGACTTCTCCATAGCTTTTCGTATAATTTCTTCTAACTGGCATAAAATAAAAGTACAACTTTTGGTGTTTTATCGAGTGGTATCGTGAAGACGCTAGCAAACATTTTAAGGGGATAACATTTTTTAAAAGTAATTTTTATAGCAACCGAACCTCGCCCGGGATTTGAAAACCTTTATTTTGCCTCTTTTCCAGAGGTTATTCTCACTAGCAAAATGCTACACGTGTTTTCTATATCCGATTCAGCATCAGTTTTACTAATTGTGGCTTTACCGTTGTTAGGTATGTTGAAGTTTAATCCTTTCTCTCAGGAGGGAGGTGGTTTGATGCAACTCCCCCCCTCCCCTTCCCCTTTCGGATTTTCACGCGTGCCGTTTTTGCTTCTTTGCCTTTTTGCCAAGATTGCCATTAGTTCAATTAACCCACCCGTTGTACAGCCACCCTAGTGTCTATTAAAAATAATTCAAAAATTTTTGCCGTGAAAAACGTTGAGAGTTTGGGTGGAGTTGCAACAACCCCTACCATCCCACCCCCCGTCCTGAGAGGGAAGGAGAGGCAGCAAAGACAAATGAATTTTTCTATTTTTGGTTATCTTATTGTTTCCTTGTCTTTATAAAGACTATGTTGTTGAAGTAATTAAAATATAAAGTGAATTTGGTCAGCTGTATGCTTTCATTTACTTTTTTAAAATGTTCAGGTGATCACATTTACAGGTCAAGTTAATACAAATTATCTGTAAGCCTAAGATAGCCTTTGCAAAATCGATGTTAAATGAAAACTTAAATTAAAAGCCTGATACAAATACTTTGGTACAATACTTGAATACTAAGAGTTGTTTTATAAAGTTTAGGTTTGTTGCGTCCTCAGGAGAGCTATAAAGCTTTTCTTACTTTTGTACCAGAAGAGACCCAAGGTCATAGCATAAAATAACTAATTATGCTAATTCATTAGCAGTTAGAGTTGAACAAAATATCGCTTGAAATTAATGTCTAAATTTATTATGTGCATGCAAAATTTCAATTAAATCGATAATTATTTAACCGTTAGTAAGTAGGGGTGTGGAACGATACAACTCAATCCTGAGAGGGAATGGGTGGAAAAATACCACCTGAGAGAGCGGGTTAAACAAAAACTGTTATCTTCTAGCACAGCAGAACTCATAAGCAGACTATGATATAGATATTTTTGTCGCATGATGTCTTGGCTTGTTTCTTCTTACTGAACTAAAACGTCAGAAAATTACATGGTGGCTTGTTACTGAGGATATAGCAATTAACTCTAAAACAGGCAGGCTATTTTGCTACACATATACAGGCAAGGTGGGCTTGTTGAACCCCCTGTCCCCAAGATTTTTGAAACGGTAAAAATTTGCACATGCACTTTTTGCATGCAATTAGTGTATGACCTACTTATTAATTTGCATAGTAACAATCATCACTTAATTAGCTGCTGTTTCCATGGTAACAAAAACAAAACTCTATTTTCGATTTTTGAGATTTTTGCTTAAAACTAACAAATTTTTGTTGAAAATTGCTAAAAAACAACATTTTACGTGCCAAAACTACGAAACAAGAAGAAAAATATGAATAACTGCGAGTTATTAATAATTTTTATTCCAAAAGTCGAAAATTTGACAGCAAGCTCTTATTTCGGGCAATTAGTATGATGACGTCACTTAATTAGTGTTAAAAGATGTGTTCATTATCGAGGAACAGTTCGGCAAAAGCGTTTGGCCATTGGTCAAGGGGTAAAAATTTAAGACCAAAAAAATCGATGGGGGGGGGGGGGTTCGTTGCACCCCTCCCAGCTGACTTGAGTCCCTGGAATTAGCCAATCAGGGGCAAGGACGTCTGCAAAACCTTATATCATGTCGTTCCAGACACCATCCGCGACAATTTTTACAAATAAAACTTATTGAATTAGTAACTTACTCTTCAGTGTTTAAAAGACTTAATCTTCTTTCGAGAAGTTCCTTAAATTTGACTTTTAGTCCTAAGTACTGCATAAAGTACAGGCTTAATGATACACAGTTTTGCTGATGGGGTCACATTGTCAGATTAACTGGTCCACCCTATAAAGTTTAAGGGTTAAGGGACATGCCGTTAAAGTTATTATAAGCCTCTTCTCTTATAATCCTGGAGGTTAAATTTTTGACAGTTCGCCCCCTAGCTTCTTCTGTATTAAAATGAGCCCTCCCTGCCCCCCTCCCCCCTCTTCTTCCCTAAAAAAAAACTTTAAGCGTTTAAACAGAATAATAAGTTCTCCTGAGGCGTATTTGAGCTTTTACGGTCCTTTTTTTTTCTCAGGAGGGGCGGGGGGAGCGTGGGGTTGTTAAGTTTGTGGGGAAGCACAATTTTTTGTTCAAACTAAAACTTATAAAAGTGTGTGTATTTCATACTTGCAGCATATACTAATCTGAGTATAGTTCAGGCTCATTGCTAGGCAAGTAAACTAGTTTAGATTCTTGCGGTCCAGTGTACTGAGTGTTAAATGTTTTAAACTCAGTATTTTCGGTTGGGCACGTTATTCTACTGCCTAAATCAAATAATTGTAAAATGCCATTAAAACATGCTCACTTTAAAGACAATTCTAGCCATGTACCCAAAGCAAAAACATCTTTAATATATTTTTTATTGTAGAGATCACTTTGCTTTCCAAGGGCTCGATAACCAATCCACAATCTAAATATTGCAAGTCCCGCCCCCTCCCCCTCCCTTCCTCTTCCTGGCAGAGATTGATCAAGTCAATAAGCGTGTCAAAAATGTTTCCTTGGGAACCATAGTTTGTAGCTAAACTCGTGACAGAAACAATTTACCCTTTCCTTGAAAGAATCAATCTTGGCCAGAGTCTGCGGATGTGATGTTATCATTTTCATCACGTGTATCAGTTTCCTGAACAATTGAACTATTCATCGGTGCTTGGCAGTAGGCAGCACGAGCTGCTAGCTGAGTGAACAAACTTTTCTCGGTTCTGCTTTAGCTGTATACTACCAGTTGTTCTCGATAAATTACTGGTAAGTACGACATTGCATTAAGTGTTTTGACAAGAGGAATTAATACTATTCTTGCACACCGTTGCATCGTATAAAGTTCGCAGGCCAGGGCAAGTTTGAGAATGTAATGCTGCCACCAGTTGCCAGTATTTACCATGAGAATTTTCGGTCAGAGTTTGAAGTACATTCGTGCAATAACCATGTATATGTTAAGAAATTAGAACTTTGAAAAGACATTTGCTGTCTTACATGCAGTTCATTGCTGACTTAGTTCAGGTTCAATACCAAATTTATATGACGCGCCAGTAGTCTGTTGAAGGCTTCCATACATTCATCATATGAAACAAGCACTTCCATTTTCATTAATGTCGTTACTGTCTTCCTTTTAACACTCACTGTAAACTTACGAACACTTTATGAAGACGTAGGTGACACACCTAACTCAGAAAATTGATTATTCGCAGTGGCGAACTTTGAAATAATTCGTTGCTTGCAATCCAGACGCTGATTAATATGCAGATGTGTTTATACCTATTTTACTTTTCCCAAAATAATGTGAAGTGACATAAAATTGTTATGCTGTATAATGTAAAGTGACGTAAAATTGTAATGCTATATAATTGTCGTTATTTTCACGTGATAATAGGTAATACATCGTTTCGTTGTACTCAAGCATTACCTAGTTACCCAGTTACCTAGAGTAGACCAAACAAGTTTCGCGAAGGCCAAATCGTTGCACAGATATCCATTCGATACCAGAGTTGAACATCAGGTCAAGTAGGTGTTTGTATTTTATAACATAGAATGCTGTAAGAAGCAAAGGAATTCTTTTATCGCTCACCAAGGAGGTTTTGTTTATAAGTCCATTTGTTGCGAAGTATGACTTTCTGCAAAACAAAAAATGAGCAACATAGGAAGCAAGAACAATAAATTTATTATGATTTTTAGGTTTTGTAGGTGATTACTTGTAGCGAACTTGTAGTTACACTGCTGGTGAGGATTTGGTTAACCATGGATCGAACGGTCAAGCCAGTTTTACACGTACAAATGTGTTAAGAACTGTTCCTATGGTAACAGTTGTTTCACAAAATGTCCGCGGTAATCTTTGCCACTTGCTCTCAGGCGCAAATAGGAATATGCTCAAGTCTAGAAGGCGTAAGCTTAGCCCAATTCCGCCTGGACGTTTTGAGGGTGGTTAAATTATGGGGGAGGAGGGGGCGGGGAGCGGAAAGTGCCCGCGGCCCATAAATCTAAATCTAAAAATGATAATGAAATGAAATTTGAAAGGGGCAGTAGAGAATCAAAAACTAATTAATTTGGTGTGGTTTAACTAGCGTATTGCGTCAACAATATATCAACGTGACGTCAAAACTGTCAAAATTTTCGATTTTCGCCAACATTTTCCTAATAAAAGTAGAAAAGTTTAGAGACGTTTCTGACCTACAAATCGACAAGTAAACCGTACAAATTGTAATTAAAACTTTCTTTTTAATATAAATAACAGTATTTTAAAGAAATTCAATATTAGAAACAGAGCTTTTCTCAGCGAAAGATTGATGTTAAAACCTTACATTAGCTTTTAAACTTTAGCTTTCAAATTTTACTCAAATTCCTAGTATTTAATGCTAATAGGGTAGCTAAAACAGTTTTAGACCTGTGTTCAACGTTTTCAAATGCAAATTAGCTAAGAAGGCTTTCAGTTTTGACAAAGTACACGGCCGCAATCTTAGATTTCAAAAACTGGTATTGCGCAACTTCTATGACGTCACAGGTCCCGTGTAACTTAAACCATTTTACAGGGAATATCGAGTAATTGCCTTTGAGACTAATATTTAGCATCTGTCTAAAGATTTTGTGAATTAATGGATGAAAATACTAAAAATTTGATCAAACATGGCGTCAAATACGGTGTTGCCATGGCATATCGTTGAGGCACATTTTTTCCAGAATCTTGTTCTCCAATAAATCTAGTAAAATGGTCAAATTTGGTTGTTATTGCTTTAATATTAAGGAACTTCTCGAAAGTTGAAATCGGCGCAGGCACTTTCTGCCCCCCCCCCCCCCCCTAGGTGGAAAAGGGTTAATTTGAAAAAATAAAAATTTTAAGGGGGATTGGGTTTCGACAAAAATCTATCCGCATCTCACCAACCTTATCCTTCAAATTTTAATGACTGACACAAAATTTGTTCAAACATACTGAGAAAACACTGATTGGTAGTCTACCATCGTAGCAACCCATACCAAGTAAAAACTAAGTAAGTTTAGTTTGAAAAAGGGATAGAACAGAATTCCGTCTGGGGGAAGGGGCTTTTGATGCCCGCGCCAACTTTGAATAGCAGGCAGTTTGGGGAAATTTAAGATAATCCTTTCATAGAGTAGGACTTTTCCTCAAAATTATCTGCAATGTGGTAGTGTGGTAGAATTGTGGTTATGTGGTCTGAAGTTGCCATTGCAAAAGCATTTTGAAGGGCATGCTTATTAGAAGTTTGAATTTCTTGCTTATTTTTTTATATTCAATTGGATTTAGAGGCTTTGGATCGAGTGTTTTGGTAACCATGTTACTCTTGTTTTGAAAAAATGTTATCTCAGATTTTTTCAGTCGATCTGTGACGTCATCGATGACGTCATACAATTTAAAATGCAAACTGTAAAATCCGGCAAATGACTTCATGATAATTTTAATTTGGTTTTCCGAAGTATTTCACTGCCTTTTTTTTGTTTATTTGGTATAATTTAGGCCCTATGTATTGAAATAGCTTAAAAATCTAATCAAAGTTGTTTCGCTGGGGACCTTTAATAGTGTGTAGCTAAATTTGTTATAGAACTGATTCACCCTCTCCTTCAAAGATCAGTCTTGGCAAGAGTCGTCGTCTAGTCTTTGTAAATGGAGTTATGTAAACATTCATGTCGTAGTTACACATATCAGTTTCCTGAACAATTGAACTATTCATCGGTGTTTGGCAGTAGGCAGCACGAGCTGCTAGCTGAGTGAACAAACTTTTCTCGGTTTTGCTTCAGCTGTATACTACCAGTTGTTCCCGATAAATCACTGGTAAGTACGACATTGCATTAAGTGTTTTAAGAAGAGGAATAAATTTGTATGTTGCTACACTTTTATTGCACACTGTTGCATCGTACAAAGTTTGCAGGCCAGGGCAAGTTAGAGAATGTAATGCTGCAACCAGTACAGTCTGTCTATTCTTTCACACCGTTGCGTTGTATAAAGTTTGCAGACCAGGGCAAGTTTGACTGGAATGTAATGCTGCCGCCAGTTGCCAGTATTTACCAGCAGAGTTTTCGGTCAGAGTTTGAAGTACATTCGCGCAATAACCATGTATATGTTAAGAAATTAGAACTTTGAAAAGACATTTGCTGCCTTACATGCAGTTCATTGTTGATTTAGTTCAGGTTCAATACCAATTTTAATAGATGCGCTAGTACGTCCGTTTTCATTAACGTGATTACTGTCTTCCTTTTAACATACACCGTAAATTATGAAGTCATAGTTGGCAAACATAACTCAGAAAATTGACTATTCGCCGTGGCGAACTTTGAAAGAAAATTCGTTTCTTGCAATCCAGACGCCGATTAATACGCAGATGTGTTTATAACTATTTTGCTTTTCCCAAAACAAAATGAAATGAAGTGAGATCAAACTGTAAGGCTGCATATTTGTCTATATTTTCGAGTGAAAATAAGTAATACTTTCAAGCATTGAAAAAGAATCGGATGCAGTCACTTAGAGTAGAGGCCACATATATGCACGGATATCCATTCGATACCAGAGTTGAACGTCAGATCAAGTAGGTATTTATATTTTATAACATAGAAAAACATAAGCATCATAAACTTATTCATTGATCATTCACAGAGGAGGTCTTGTATATACCAGAGACCATTCGCTGCGAACTATGACTTTTGGAAAATGAAAGATGCGCAACAAAGGGAGCAAATACAGTCATGCTTTATAGGCGAACATATTTGGAACTTGCCATTTAGTGATTTTTATTAGCAAATCAGCCCGACGAGGGGAGTAAGTGAGTGTGTGTGTGTATGCGTACAGGTCCGTTGGCAGGGAGATTGATACTTGGGGTGCGCACGCACCTCTTACTCCCCCCCAAAAAAGCCAAAATGGTCCGCCTGATGAGGTTGTAAATTATTTAAAATTATACAAAAGTAACATGGTGGATGTAGGATTGAAATTTGAATGCGTTTCCAACTGTTTGAAAAACCTCCCATTTCTAGTTTGTTCCGTGGGAGCATGCCTGCGGACCTTCCTAAAACCCTTACAGATAGTCCAACTATCTCAATTTAGGCAGGATTGTCTCAATTTAATTTGAGAATTCAGAATCCCGACTAGACTTAAGTTTGGATACGCAAGTATTTCGATTTTAATGATCAGCTCTTACAAACCAACGTGCAGAGAAATGTTAAACTGTCATAAAATTTGTTGATATTTGTAAGATTAACAAACCGTTTATTTTAGATATCGAAGTGAGTCCGAGTTCGTCAGTCATGATGCATGAATGACACAAGAACTACAAAAAGAATCACATAACAACGCTGGCCTGTTCGATCGGAAGGCTTTCTAGTTTTCCAACACTTCTCTAAACCAGTATTTTGTTGCTAACTCGACAATCCATTTACACCTTTACACTGTGAGACACTAATGACCAATCTTTTTCTAGCGAGCTAACTGTAATAGCGCAGAGTTTAACCCTATTTAGAATGGGCTTTTTTGGTGTCCCTCAGGACCCCTCCCTTGTAACTTTTTGCTATTAAAGCTATTGAAGATATTTTTTCACAGTCGACAGATCTCATCAAATTTGCTTAATTTCCATCTTGTTATCAATGATATGACGTCATATGACGTCACAATTACGTCATTACTATTACTGTCAAAAATTTGGGTTTTGACAAAATCTAGCTTATAATAAGAAGAATAGTTTAAAGAGGTTTCTGACTTAAAAAATCACAAATAAACAATACAAAATGAAACGAAAACTCTGTTTTAACTACCAAAACACTTTATTTTTTAAAAAAAATTAGTAATGCAAAGTTTTTATTACTTGCGAAAGTTCAATGTTCAAAACGCACATCAGCTCATAAAATAGAATACTGACAATTTATTGAAACTTGTTGTCTTAAATGTTATTATCATTACTAAAACTATTTTATAACTGTGTGAATGGTTTTCAAATGCAAATCAATCAGAAGAAGTTTGAAATTTTTAAAATGTGCAAAGTACATGGCCGCTATCTTGGATTTCATAAATGAAATAGCGCAATACCTATGACGTCACAGGTCACGTTGAAAATGAACTAAATTACATAATTTATCGGTTAATTGACTTTGAGGCTAAGAATTTGCATTTGTTTTAAAAAGTTTGTTAACTTATAGAAAAAAACATTAAAAAAGTCAAAAATCGAGGAGACATGACGTCAAAAATGGGGTTGCTAAGGCAACAAATGATACCCTTGACGCAGAATTTGTCCATAGTCTTGTCCTTCACTAAACTTTAGTAAAAATCACCAAATTTGGCTGGTATTACCTTAATACCAAAAAAGTTCTAAAAAATTGAAATCGGCGCGGGCACTTTGAAGCCCCCTCCCCCCCCAGTCTGAATAGGGTTAAATTAAAAGGAAAGAAAAGTAAACTCTGTACGTTTTGGTCCTTGGTAAGTAACCAAGTATCGTATTTTGGGAGCATTAAAGGAGTATGACAATAAGTTTTAATTAAGAAATTAAAATACACCTGATGACAACGCTCTTTTTAGCCAAGTTAAGAAGAAAATAAAGATCAAACTTCGGAACGTTTTTGACACAGCTATCGGCCTAAGAGTGCCGGAAATGGCGTTTTAAGGCTTTCAGATTTTGAAACTTTCTAAGGAAGGGTGCATGCCCCAACAGTCCCCCTCACCCCCCTAGAGACTCTCATCTTCAGCGCTCACAAACGTTTTCGTATCTTTAATGACTGGTTTCAGTTTAACAATCCATAGGTTGGACACTTTGCCCCTGTGTGTCTTCGGAAGTTGCATAGCGTATAATTCAAGCATAATTTATTTGGTCCCGGTTTCTGAGCTATACACACCTGCATAAAAATCCCTGGCTAACGGCCTAGTGAGTATATGTGAAAATACGATATTTGAAAAGATAATTACAGTTCAAAGCTTATTTCAGGTTCAATACCAACTCACGTAAAATAAAAGCCACGGATACTTGTTACAAACATGTCAATTTTCATTGACGTCCTTGCTGTTCGTTGTCTTCTTTGAGTATCCACAGTACACTACCAAATTTTTTGGCAAGTCTTGCACAGGTGGAATCCTACAGCGGTGGCACAGCGGTTGAGGTTATGTCTGTCACACTATTGTCCTCACCAATATCACAGTAGTGTCAATTGCCACCAGTGTGACATCGGTGGCGGTGACAGTTTTGTGCCAGCTGTGTACGCAACTGTGCTGAGAGAGCAGTGGCTCAGACAGCACTGTGACAGCAATGGCTACAACAATAGTATGTCAGTGATGTAAACTGACAACAGTGCAACAACGGTTACAATGACAACGCCGTAGCATTTCTGTACACTCTAGTGTTACAACGGTTACAGCTGACAGCGCTGTGACAGCGGTGTTCATATTTGGGTGACAGCGATGTGCACATCACTGTGAAAGTAGTGAAAACGGTTCAGCGCTGTAGCAGCACTTGCAGTTGTCATCGTTGTCACACTAATGTTCATATTGCTGTCTCAACACTGACAGAACCACTGCTGTCACAACGCTGTGCACGTTTACGCTGTCACAGCGCTGTGCACATCGGTGTCTAATCACTGTAGCATTCCCCTTGTGTTGTTGAAACACCTGGGGGGCTATCGACGGAGCCCCCCCGGAATCCAGGGGTGTCTGTCGAGATTGTCAGATACTTTGTTGCCGTAAGTGTGGAGGGAAATATTACTTTTGTTCATAGAGATTGCACCGCAGGGAGCAGGTCCTTTGGATTAGCTCGTCAACAAACAGAGCTCAGACAGCAAAACGCGCCTCGTTTGTTTAGTTGCAATGTTTCAAGGAAAACTTTAATAAACGGGTTACTTTTCTTGCAGATAAAGTGGTTGAGTTACAGTTGTACTACTCCATGATTATGACTCGGGGACTTGATATTTCTTACAAATATAATTTATTATGTGACAATGCTTGTACCATTTATGGTTTCTAAAAGGCAACACCGCTTGTAGGAAAAATAACAGTTTTTCATTTCAATTGTTTGATTTGGTTTCTTTCTTGGCTACTTTTCTTGTAGGCAAAATGGAGTTTGTCCAAGTTCTCTTTAATGTTTACCGGGGTTGTCTGAACAACCCAGTGGTTTCTCTACTTTTGGGTTTCCTCTTCCTAATGGTGGTTTACTGGAACGGAACAAGGAGGTACTCCATTTTGAAGAAGCTCAACATTCCCGGTCCCAAACCGCTACCGTACATTGGGAATATTTTTGATATCAGGAAACACGGTGGAATAGTAAGTTTTCAAATGGATTGCTTGAAGAAATACGGGAAGATTTTCGCCATCTGGACACCGAATCTCGCCATCGTTGTTGCAGACCCAGAAATGTTAAAACAGATTATGGTCAAAGAATTTGAAAACTTTGCTAACAGGTTTATACATTTGAAACCAGCAACGTTCAAGAAGGAGCTGCTTACAGCCAGGGATGAAACTTGGAGGCGCATTCGTCACACTCTGACTCCAACATTCACCTCTGTGAAGATGAAGATGATGGTCCCGCTTATGGAGAAAGCCAGTGATACTTTGGTTAGGAAACTAGAAGGTGTTGCAGACACAGGTATTGGTTAATTATGAATTGTTTCTATGACACAGGTCAACTCACAACATCTTTGCAAATTTCACCACAATCTTGGATTTGTCAGTTTTTTTAAGTGTTTTAAAACTATAATATCAAAGTAAACCCCGCCCCCTCCAGTTTTTTCCCCACAAACGGAGCACTGACAGAGGCAGAAGGGTAAAGTGCGCACCGATGACCACTAGTTTGTCAGTTACTGTAGGTGTTAGCATCGTTAAATAAGGTTGCTTTACCCTTTTTATTAGTTTATAATCTTAAGAAGTCTTAGTCCTCTTTAGATGATTCGGTTGAGAGTTTCTCCAGGCATTGGAAGCAACAAAGTTTGTCAATTGCTCTTGCAATATCGTTTTCTTTGGTACTTTAGTTAAAAAATAAAATCTGTCCATTTTATAGGTACATCTTTCTTTTACTAAATCTGTTCGGAAGGCCGTTACAACATTTTGGTCGGAGTTTCTAAATCTGCTTCAAAGGCTTCTGGTGCCCTTTTATCATGGACTGGAGCTTTGTGACTCTTTAGTGTTTTAAGTTATTTGTTTTATTTCAGTTCTAGAAGGCTCTTTACAGTCAAGGAATGGTATGAATAACTTGCTGGAAGCTGTTGCTGTTAATGTCTTGCTTCTGACTTGAAGGTTCTTGCACCAGTGTTACAATTGTTTAGAGTGCTGAAATTTATCTTTCCTAATAGGAGAAAGTGTCGACATACGCGAATGGTTCAGCCAGATGACACTTGACGTGATTCTGATGACAGCGTTCGGTACGGATACAGACGTGCAGACCAACTTGAACTCAGACCTTCTAAAGAAATCCCGTAACCTTGTCGTTAGTCACAAACCACTACAGCTTTTAATTAACCTAATACCTTTTGGAAAAGATTTGCTTCAACTTATGCTGGCAAAATTGTATAATTACTGGTACCCCAACAGTCCCGCGCGTGTTATGCACAGGCTTGGCCAGACAGTAATTGGTGCACGCCAAGAGGAACTCAAGAAAGGCGTCACCATCAGAAACGATCTGCTGCAGCTGATGCTTACTGCGCATGAGTCAGACGGGGTAAAGAAGCTGAGTGACGAAGAGACTTCAGCATCGGCTCTAACGTTCCTATTTGCTGGTCACGAAACAACAAGCGTGGCACTCACCTCTATCGTGTATCACCTGTCCATGAATCCAGACATACAGGAGAAGCTGAGGGGGGAGATTGAGTCTGCAGTACAGGTAATTTTGAAAAGGTGATATCTTACGACTCAACATTATCAATCGAGGGCATAAGGAACAAAACAACAAAAGGTAACGAGACACTACATGCTTAAGCCCGGCAAACGATACCATATCTAGGTAAAAATGTAACGCAATGCAAAGCAACACAACACAACGTAGCGCCAGTGGTTGGGTTGCACCAGCGGCAGGCCCCAATGTGCGCATGCTCATTGACTCGTTGTTGTAGCTTATTCGTCCGCCATCTTGGCTTCCCTTTCGTTGTGCGCTAGGTTGGCGCAGTTGGTTAGATCTCTGACTGCCAACCATGAGGTCCCGCGTTCAGTCCCCGGCCTGGTCGAGGGCTGAACTTTGAGTGACCTTCTTTCGCCACACCATACGTGGACAGGGACTTTAAGCCTCTGGTCTAGTCTCCCGATGCTGTATCGGAATCCGTGCACTCGTCGATAAGAGAAGGAAAATGCCGCTGTTGTGGTCAATAATCTCACCTCTACAGGGTCTAGATAGAAATTACTTAGTGTATTATTGTTATTGTTATGACAATTATAAATATAATAATAATAATAATAATATTAATAATAATAATAATAATAATAATAATTATTATTATTATTATTATTATTATTGTTATTATTATTATTATTATCATTATAGTTGTCTCCTTGCTATTTCTGGCGTGGTGGCAGCGTGGTAGTACGAAACTACGCGACACTTAACAGCAGAACATAGTAAGAAGGACAAAAGCACCAAATACCAGAACACAGCGCAGTTAAAGCGGGCTAAATAACAATAACACAACACAGTATAAGACGAAACCTAGTACAACACTAACTGCAGACCAAAACGCTCGTAGCACAGCAGAAGTCAAAATACAGTTTTGTTGCAGCTTTTTAAATGTTTTGTTGCAGGAAAGTAAAGCATCGTTTTACGATCTTGTCAACAACATCGAGTATCTTGACTGCGTCGTCAATGAGGCTCTACGACTTAACCTGGCAGGAGAAGTTAGCCTTATCAACAGAGAATGTGAAAAGGCTTGTGACATCAATGGTGTTCATTTCCCAGCTGGGGTTGAAGTAGTAATTAGTCCGTGGTTGCTTCATCACGACTCGGACGCCTGGCCTGATGTAAACAAGTTCGATCCTGAGAGGTACTTCAACAAACACGTCAATCCAATCACCATAATCGGTTTTGATTTATTAAGTGTATAGCTATACTAATATTAGAATACCTAGCATACTTTTTGATTTAAGAAAAATAGACTCAAAAGTTATGAATTACAATCTCTACAGTGTTTTGCTGAATACTTGGGGTAATAAACGGGGTAGGAAGGGGAGGGGTGATGAAGGTCAACAAAAGCTCAGTTTTCCGAAAGGGAAGGGATTGGAAAAGAGAACCTGAAAACAAAGCCTGGAGCTACTTCTATAGCAGTAATATTTCTTCCGTTTATGCCTGACATTCACTTCTCTACCTGTAGGCACCGCGGCCCAGCCAAGGAGTCCCGCCAGCCGAACCAGTTCATGCCGTTTGGAGCTGGTCCCCGTCACTGTATCGGGATGAGATTTGCCCTCCTTGAAGTCAAGTTGACCCTTGTGAAGTTGATGAGAAAGTTTAGGTTCGTCAGTGCGCCCAACACTCCCGATTCACCTTCTCGGTGTAGTGACGTGCACTTGTTGGTCGAGTCGGTTAAGTGACAAATGTCTTTCTTCATCAAGATAGGTTTTCTAGCAGCAACAGGCTGTCCTCGTGTGATTCTCGAACGAGAAAAGTTTAAGCGTTCATAATAATTGCGAAGTGAATCTGATAGCAAAATGTTAAAATATGTTTGTCAATATGTTTTCATTTGACAGTAGAACCATGGCAAATCGTCATTCCCTTTTAAAATCTTCGTCTCACTTTAATCTCAGGCCCCTTGGGATTTAAACCTTAAACAGGAAAGACGTACTTTAGGGGGTGGGTCAGAAAGGCATCTGGAGCTTTTTCAACGTAACAACTGAAACTTTGAAGCAAAGGAAATGAAAGTTACAATTTCTGACTTGTTCAGTTGTGAGGACATATTTTGACGCTAGTTGTAGCAAGAGTACTGAAAGCAGAAAAAAACATGTAACCCGTGCCTGTAGAATTGTGTGTGTTAAAGTACAATGAACATCAGAATCAAAGTTACTGATGAGACTAGATGTATCTATAATCAATAAACTTTTCACGGTTGTTGTTTACGGTGGCCCACAAGTGGAAAACAAATGTTTCTTTTCAAAACAAATGTTTCTTTTCAAAACAATTGTTTTTTTTCAAAACAGTGTTTACTTTTTCGAAACACTTTATCTTTCTTCATAACAAAACACATTCTTTTCAAAACAAATGTTTTACTTAGAGACAAATGTTTCATTTCAAAACAAATGTTTCGTTTGAAAACAGATGTTTAGCTTTCAAAACAAATGTTTACTTTTTAAAACAAATGTCTAGAAGAAAAAATTTGATCGATTTTTCATGACAACAACATTGCCAGCAACCTATTTCAGAAACCAGTTTAACCGGCTCTCAAAGTGTACAATTACGCAAAATACTTGTAGTCGTCTATTGGGGTGATGGCACATTTCTGTGTACCAATCGTATAATAATAATAATGCGTAGCACTATAAGTGATGTTGCACTGAGGATTTCGAACACTAACCGAAGCATATAGGGTGCTATTCTAAACAGAAAAAGATCCTTTGAGCGCTGCTTAGTGTTGCGCAAGCCTGGTTGTGTGACTGAGCTAAAGCAATTTCTGTAACTGCTTGATACTAGGATAAAAAGGATTTTAAAAATCGAATCGCCTCCACTGGGAATCGAACTCGGGGTAACTGCTTGTAAATTGCGCTGGCGTGTTGCTACTGCCCTGACGACCCTAGGTCATTTAAGACAATATGTAGGAAATGCAACACTGCACGCCTCCTAGACACG
>JAOBRG010165543.1:0-18246 GCA_027574985.1 Umimayanthus nakama | reverse complement strand
TTACCTTAACCACCCCCCCCCCCCCCCGCCCCCCGCCGTAAAAGCTGCGTACGCGCCTGAAGAGAACGAGTCGATACATTCAAAATTTTACAACTCGAGAGTGTTTTCAGAAGGTTCGTTACCATCAAGTTTCAGCTGTTGGTAAAATTGCATATCATTTGAAAAATGTAGCGAGCTTTGGTCGCAGAAATCATAGTATTAATGACGTTCTTGCCAGGTTTGTTTGTAGCTGGACCACGCAACGCAGAAGCTCGCTCGAGTCGCGGTGTAGCCGCTTGCTACTGGTATTCAATACATTTTTTAATACTTCATCTTTAATATTTGTTCTTGCGCGCCATCCTTCACTGAATTCTCATGGCTACAAAATAAAATTGAAGACAACCCCCTATCTGCTTTCTCCGTTGATAATGATCAGGGGAATGATGCATATTATTGTAATACACAAGGTGCTGCGACGTTCTTTTCCTGGTGTCGAATGCCCGGTGGGCCGGGACAAGAATAAGTTTTAAAAACCCGCCAGGCTGCCCGGCGAGGAATGGGCACTCTTGGAATTTACTCATTCATAACTGAGAGGGTAGAGCTTAATAAATTCAACAAAATGTCTTTGGCGTGACTCCCAATTTATTTCAATCTCCCATCTTCCGTGTACATGAAAAGAACAATTTTCAGTTTTTTTGAGACCAATCTAATAAGGAACTTGACAAGAAGAGGGCAACATTGTGGTTACAGAGCCAAATTTGAAGTACATAATTTATTTTTAATGCGCAATGACGAGCAATGTAAATTTTAAACAGCACAACAATTTGAACGGTCGCTTCATCTCACTTCACTGAGCAATGTATGTTTTTCCTCGGGGTACTCTCAGGTTCAAATTAAACGGAGGGTGCGCTTTTTTTTTTAGTGATTTTTGGAGACCCCCCCCCCCCTACCCGCAGCTTATTTTGTCCCCCGTTTATTAATTTTTCGAATTTTACGAGGGAATACAAAGTGGTTCAGTAAAAAAAATAGACCGTTGGAGTTTCGTTACTATAAGTGGCTCCGCAATATACTAGAAACACCGATGTTGAGCCAAGTTAAGGTGTTTAAAGTTAATCTTATTTTTATTCAAAGCATCCAATTTTAGTTTTGAAAACGACAAAAGGAAAGAAGCACCTCCGACGGGACTCGAACCCGCAATCTTCGGCTGGCCGCCTATTTAGGAGGCCGACGCCTTATCTTTTAGGCAACGAAAGCTGGACGCCAATACCATATACTACCTGAAAAGGATGACGATGTTCTTCCAAAAGGAATTCCGTTGTCACCACCCAGGCTCGAACTGGGAACCTTGTGGCTGAGTTGAAGAAAATTTTGAGCAACGTGGAAACTAAATTGTTTTAAAGTAGTGACCGACCTTCCTGTTATTAGCTTTTCACTGAAAGCATCCAATTTCAGTTTTGAGAAGGACAAAAGAAAAGAAGCACCTCCGATGGGGTTCGAACCCGCAATCTTTGGGTGACCGACCTTTTAGGAGGCCGACGCCTCATCTTTTAGGGAACGGAAGCTGGACGCCGATACCATAGTACCCGAAAGAGATGACGATGTTCTTCCAAAAAGGAAATCCGTTGTCACCGCCCAGGCTCGAACTGGGGACCTTGTGCGTGTGAGGCACACGTGATAACCGCTACACTACGGTAACCAACAGAACAAAAGCTTCTAGACATGCCTTCTCTTTAATACGCCCTCTCCATGCACTAGACTGTTTTCAGATGAAAACGATACTATTTTGTTACAGATACGGATACCAACTGACCACTAATAACGAAACGGATCAAACAAAAACGCTTTCAACAGTGGGACGATTCAAAGTATACTCTTTGCAAACGTTGTTTTCCTAGTGTGGAGAGCGCAAACGACACTATCTGAAGGCGATTAATCACAACAACAATAACACCATGTACCAACGTCCTCAAAACCATTCAACCGTGATTACCTTGGACAGCTTTCAAGTTCGTATTTTGTTGTTGGAAATAAGTCTACTCTTTTTTCGCTTTTGGAAGCCAATTTGAACATACCAGAATTCATACGTTGAGCCTTCAATTGCCAGAGAATTATTTTGTTTTGTGTTTCCTGACTTTTCGTATTACAAACAACAGATGTAAAGAATGTCAGATCTTCCTCCAGCGATTGAAAACTCGAAGTATGACTTCTGTATTGACGTCACAGCCAAACTAGGACCCATTCTTCCTTTGGCGCGGTCATTTTGAAACTGGAAGTAAAATTTCTCTTGTTTGAACGCTAATTGCGCTACGAAGAAAAATCCAAATCAAAAAATTCTTTTGCTATGTATATTAAAACGTTAAATAGATTCTAAATATGAAAAAAACCCTCAAGTGATATATACATTTTGAGACAACTTTGAATTACGGATACGGGTTATAGAGTGGACGCGAGGAAACAATACTAAAACTGGTTTCAGTTGCTTTGAAAACGTTGTAATACGGACGGGAACTAAGTCATGCCTGCTCCATCTTATTCCGCACTTTAATGATAGGAAAATGGAAAGACAAAATCCAAAGTACATGAGTGCTTCAGTTTATTAGTTAACTCAAAGTAAGTTATCCAAATCTGACTAACGTGAACAGCAAGATTCGATTATTTTCTACTGAAAACTATCATTAAGTTAATTTTGTGAAAAAATAAAATATGTCACCGCCCAGGCTCGAACTGGGGACCTTGTGCGTGTTAGGCACACGTGATAACCGCTACACTACGGTGACTTTCTGTTGAAAAATGTTAGCAGCACGGAAACTAAATTGTTTTTTAAGTAACGGCCGACCTTTCTCTTATAGCTTTTTTATTGAAAACATTCAATTTTAGTTTTGAGAAGGACAAAAGGAGAGAAGCACCTCCGCTTTTTAGGAGGCCGACGCCTTAGGCATTAGGCAACGGAAGCTGGATGCCGATACCGTACTACCCAAAAAGGACATGACGATGTTCTTCCAAAAAGGAATTCCGTTGTCACCATCCAGACTCGAACTGGGAACCTTGAGGCTGACAGAAGAAAATTTTAAGCAGCACGGTAACTAAATTGTTTTAAAGTAATGGCCGACCTTCTTGTTATAGCTTTTTTAGTGAAAGCATCCAATTTTAGTTTTGAGAAGGACAAAATCGGGGCTGGAAGCGGAATAATTTGAACGTGATTATTCTTTATTATTTACTTACATTTTTTGGCCGTTATTCATTATTCATGTCCAACTTTTTTCAATTATTCATTATTCATTTTCTATCGTTAAGGGAGCTAAACGCGTACAAAATATAAATGCGAGATGCTCGTTCTTTCTTCAAGTTTTAAGAAACTCGCTTGTTAAATTTTCTCGTTTATGCCATAAATGCGTTTACCATTTAGATCTGGTTACCTCGTTACTATACCGAAACAATTGCCTTTGTTACTGCATGCAACTCGTAATGAAAACTACTTCATCGAATTAGAAAAACCGAACGTAAAAAAATTGTTAAACCAAGTGCAATGCTTTACACTTCCTAAACCAACTATCACTGCAGTATGTCTTACGCTTGGTTCACACTAACGAAGGAAGCAGCAGAATTAAAGTGGAGAAGGAGGAATCCTTACGTTCAGCGGCGGATCCCGGATTCAGGAGTTTTCAAAGGGAGAGGGGGAGAATGGCTTTTGTAAAAGGGGGTTACTATTCTTTGTCTGATCACCTCAATATTTGAGCTTGGAGGTTACTGATAAATTTTTTGTATGCTAACTCAAAATCACCCTTTCCAGCCCCCCCTCCCCCCGCCCTCCCGGAACCGTTCCAGCTATTCCAGTGTAAACCATGAATACGGTGACGGACGCAAAAGCGGATGCTCGACGGAGGCGGAGACGAAAGGAACGAACTGTTCATTTTTCTTCCATTGCCTCTTCTGCTTCTGTAAACCTTACGACGCAGGCTTCAAAGTGTGAACCAGTAATGACGGAAGCACAGGTGTTAACGGAAGGGAGAGCCGTCTCAACCCCTGCTTCTGTCGCTGGTGCGAACCAAGCTTAAGCTTATTGTTGCCTTTGTGGCAGACTACTTCCAGCTCAAACGCCTAATTAAAAAAGTTTAACTGCTTTGGAAACTAATTACATCAAGTGAACTGTGACACTGCTTGAGCTGCTGCTTACCATGACAATTAGTATAATGCTAGATGCAGCTAACAATGCCTAACGCAAAAACTGTTTACACGATATGCCATGATTTTAAACTTCTGCTTCAATAAACAGGAGAAATCCCACAGAGGTGCCACAGCGGTAGAAGGTTTATACTACTGCCACACTTGACAGCAGTGTACTAAGCTGTGCTGTGACAGCAGTGACCTAGATAGCACTGTGACAGCGATGGCGTGTTACCGATGCAAACTAACAACGCAGCAATTAACTATGATAACGACAACGCTGTAACATTACTGTGCACAGTGTTGTAGTAACGTTAACAGTGTTGTGACAGTGTTGTAACAGCGATGTTCTCATTACATATAGTGTGACAGCGATGAACACATATCTCTGAAAGTAGTGGCAACTGACACCGCCGTTACAGCTGTCATTGCTGTCACACTGGTCTGCACATCGTTACTTCAGCAGTGTCACTACCACCACTTATCCAGCGCTGTCACCGTCAGCGCTGTAATATTACTACCAGCACCATCGCTGTTACTACGCTGTGTTCGTTTTTGCTGTCATGACGCTATGCACGTCGCTGTGGGATTCCTCCTGTGTAGGAAATGAACTTTGTAATAAAATCTTTGGCAAACTCAAAATCACAACTGATCTGATTGGTAACGCAACTGGCAAGTGGCTAGCTTTGTAGAATGAAATTAATTAAAATTAGTGCATTAATTTTATACACTGTCACCACAAGACCAATCAGCAATTTCAAACTAAACTTAGAAACTGGAAACACATGTTTCAACAATCTGCAGCAATCATTGGAAAACACTTGCATTTTTAGCAAAATTGCGGCTAAATTTTTGAAAGTAATAAAGAAATGGGAAGTTATTAAAGAATAAAATCGAAAAAAGAAACTAAAACCAATTCCCGTTTTTTGATTTGAACTTGAATTTGAATAATTATTTTTCATAAATTTTGTAACCTATTTAACGTCACAGCTGTTTTCTCAATTAGACTACAATGGATGAATAATGACCACGTGATCAGTAGAGCGCCTTCTCCAGCCACAGCCACCAAAATACGATTGCTCAACTGATCATGAGATCATGTGCATGGGACCGCAATCCACCAATTGATTATTAAGTTTTTGTTTAACTTGCGCAGAATCTGAGAACTTTAGCACTATTTTCGTACTAACAGATGTAAACACCAAGGAACTTTATGTACTTAAGTAACTATACAGTCAAAACAAGCAAAAATCTCTTTTCATTCGGATACGGAACTTCTCCTAGAAGCAAACACCATTCTACAGCATAATCATTGATAATCAGGCATAAAAAAAGGCGAGCCATGACAAACAAGTGACTAATGAAAAGCCGTCAAGGTTTCTTCGTTGTCTCAAAATATTTTCCTATTTGTTTGCTCTTGACAAGTTCTAAACTCAAATTGGTAACTACCTAAGACTAATAATAAAGCGTATTTTTTTATCTTTCATGCTGATGTTTGTGTGTTGATTTTGATGAGTTGCATGCTTGTGCCTTTTCTCCTTTAGCTTTAGCTTTATTTTCTGTCGCGTTTTCCCGGTGCAAGCATTTAACCATCTATTCTTCAATTTTCTGACAACCAACTGCTTCTGCCCAACCAACTTCTTATCACAACCAACTTCTTCCTACGACCGATTTCCTTTGACACAAACCATGAGTACAATGACAATTTCTTTTGCAACCTTGTGAAAATTTTTCTTTCGCGTTAAAAAAAAAAGACTCGAACCCGCAATCTTCGGCTGACCACCTTTTTAGGAGGCCGACGCTTATTCATTAGGCAACGGAAGCTGGACGCCGATACCATACCCGAAAAGGATGACGATGTTCTTCCAAAAAAGAACTCCGTTGTCACCACCCAGGCTCGAACTTGGAACCTTGTGGCTGATTGAAGAAAATTTTAAGCAACGCGGAAACTAAATTGTTTTAAAGTAGTGACCGACCTTCTGTTATAGCTTTTCACTGAAAGCATCCAATTTCAGTTTTGAGAACGACAAAAAGGAGAAAAGCACCTCCGACGGGATTCGTTCCCGCAATCTTCGCCTGACCGCCTTTTTAGGAGGCCGACGCCTTATCCATTATGTAGGCAACGGAAGCTGGACGATGATAAGCCGAAAAGGATGACGATGTTCTTCCAAAAAGGAATTCCGTTGTCAACACCCAGGCTCGAACTGAGGCCGTTGTGCGTGTGAGGCACACGTGATAACCACTACGCTACGGTGACTGACAGGAAAAGGATTCAAAACCAACATCAGTGATTTTCCCCGACGCATTGTTATTTATATTTACCGAACAAGCTTCTAGATATGTCATCTCTTTAATGTAATACGCCCTCTCCATGCACTGGACTGTTTTCAGATGAAGACGATGCTATTTTGTTACAGATACGGCTACAATCCAAACCTAAAAGACTGACCACTAACAACGAAACGGATCAACCAAAAGCGCTTTCAACAGTGCAACGATTCCAAAAGGATACTCTTTGGAAACGTTGTTTTCCTAGTGTGGAGGGCGAAAACGACACTATCTGAAGGCGATTAATCACAACAATAACACCAACGGCCTCAAAACCATCCAACAATGAATATTTTGGACAGCTTTCAAGTTCGTATTTTGTTGTTGGAGATAAGTCTACTCTTTTTTCGCTTTTGGAAGCCAATTTAGGAATATCAAGACGCCCTTTTGATTTCTCAAGATTACAACATATTAAAAGGGTTTTTATTTTGCCAGCTCTCAGTGACACGAAGACAAAACGGTTTCATCGAAACCGGCCAATGCGACAGTGATTAACAATATCAAGACGAAATTTATCTTAAAGTGACAAATTTGTCGCAAGGAAAGTAACTGCCGAAAACTGAAGGGATAATGTAAGAGAGTATAAGGTTTAGGAGCATTTTTAATTACGGATACGGGTTCTAGAGTGGACGCGAGGAAACGATACTAAAACTACAAGTGTGGTCGCAAATCGTTTTGGAAACGGCACAAAAGTCTTCCGTTTCAGTTGCTTTGAAAACGTTGTAATGCAAACGGGAACTCAGTCATGCCTGCTACATCTTATTCCACACTTTAATGATAGGAAAATAGAAAGACAAAATCTAAAGTACATGAGTGCTTCAGTTTGTTAGTTAACTCAAATTAAGTTATCCAAATCTGACTAGCGTGAATAGCAAGATTCGATTTTTTCTACTAAAAATTGTCATTAAGTTAATTTAGTGAAAATATAAAATATGTCACCGCCCAGGCTTGAACTGGGGACCTTGTGCGTGTTGGGCACACGTGATAACCACTACACTACGGTGACCTTCGTTAAAAAATCTAAGTTTGTTTTTGAGTAACGGCCGACCTTTCTCTTATAGCTTTTTTAGTGAAAGCATCCAATTTTAGTTTTGAGAAGGACAAAAGGAAAGAAACACCTCCGACGGGATTCGAACCTGCAATCTTAGGCGGACGCCTTATTCATTAGGCAACGAAAGCTGGACGCCAATACCATACTACCCGAAAAGGATGACGATGTTCTTCCAAAAAGGAATTCCGTTGTCACCGCCCAGGCTCGAACTGGGGACCTTGTGCGTGTGAGGCACACGTGATAACCGCTACACTACGGTGACCGACAGAGGAAGATATTCAAAACCAGCATCAGTGATTTTCCCCGACGCATTGTTATTTGTATTTATCGAACAAGCTTCTAGACTTGTCATCTCTTTAATACGCCCTCTCCATGCACTGGACTGTTTTCAGATGAAAACGATACTATTTTGTTACAGACACGGCTACCATCCAAACCTAAAAGACTGATCACTAACAACGAAACGGATCAATCAAAAACTCTTTCAACAGTGGAACGATTCTCAAAGGATACTCTTTGCAAACGTTGTTTTCCCAGTGTTGAGGACGAAAATGACACTTTCTGAAGGCGATTAATCACAACATCAATAACACCAACGGCCTCAGAACCATTCAACCGTGATTATCCTGGACAACTTTCAAGTTCGTAAATAAGTCTACTCTTTTTTCGCTTTTGGAAGCCAATTTAAACATATCAAGACACCTTTGTGATTTCTCAAGGTTACAAGATATTAAGAGAGTTTTTATTTTGCCAGCTCTCAGCGACATGAAGACAAAACGATTTGACGAAACCGGCAGAAATGCGACGGTGCTGAACAATATCAAGACGAAATTTGTCTTAGAGTGACAAATTTGTCGCAAGGAAAGTAACTGCAGAAAACTGAAGGGATAATGTAAGAGAGTATAAGGTTTAAAGTGTATATGTCACTTGTGGGGTTTTTTCATATTTAGAATCTACTTAACGTTCTGATATACATAGCATAAAACGTTTTGATTTGGATTTTTTTTCTTCGCGGTGCAAATAGCGTTCAAATAGGTAAAATTTTACTTCCGGATTCAAAATGACCGCGCAAAAGGAAGAACGGGTCCAAGTTGGACAATGTGACGTAGAAACCAGAATTCATACTTTGAGCCTTCAATTGCTGGAAAAATATCTTGTTTTGTGTTTCCCGACTTTTCGTATTATAAACAACAGATGTAGAGAATGTCAGATCTTCATCCAGCGATTGAAAACTCGAAGTATAACTTCTGTATTGACGTCACAGCTCAACTGGGACCCATTCTTCCTTTGGCGCGGTCATTTTGAAACCGAAAAGTAAAATTTCGCTTGTTTGAACGCTAATTGCGCTACGAAGAAAAATCCAAATCAAAAAATTCTTTTGCTATGTATATTAAAACGTTAAATAGATTCTAAATATGGAAAAACCCACAAGTGATATATACATTTTAAGACAATTTTGAATTACGGATACGGGTTATAGAGCGGGACGCGAGGAAACGATACTAAAGCTTGTTTCAGTTGCTTTGAAAACGTTGTAATACGGACGGGAACTAAGTCATGCCTGCTACATCTTATTCCACACTTTAATGATAGGAAAATAGAAAGACAAAATCCAAAGTACACGAGTGCTTCAGTTTATTAGTTAACTCAAATTAAGTTATCCTAATCTGACTAGCGTGAACAGCAAGATTCGATTATTTTCTACTAAAAATTGTCATTAAGTTAATTTAGTGAAAATATAAAATATGTCACCGCCCAGGCTCGAACTAGGGACCTTGTGCGTGTTAGGCACACGTGATAACCACTACACTACGGTGACCGACAGAGGAAGATATTCAAAACCAACATCAGTGATTTTCCCCGACGCATTGTTATTTCTATTTACCGAACAAGCTTCTAGACTTGTCATCTCTTTAATACGCCCTCTCCATGCACTGGACTGTTTTCAGATGAAAATGATACTATTTTGTTACAGACACGGCTACCATCCAAACCTAAAAAAATGTGCCACTAACAACGAAACGGATCAATCAAAAACTCTTTCAACAGTGCAACGATTCCAAAAGGATACTCTTTGCAAACGTTGTTTTCCTAGTGTTGAGGGCGAAAACGACACTATCTGAAGGCGATTAATCACAACAATAACACCAACGGCCTCAAAACCATCCAACAATGAATATTTTGGACAGCTTTCAAGTTCGAATTTTGTTGTTGGAGATAAGTCCACTCTTTTTTTCGCTTTTGGAAGCCAGTTTAAACATATCAAGACGCCTTTGTGCTTTCTCAAGGTTACAAGATTTTAAAAGGGTTTTTATTTCGCCAGCTTTCAGCGACACAAGGGCAAAACGATTTGATCGAAACCGGCCGAAATGCGACAGTTCTGAAGAATATCAAGACGAAATTTATCTTTAAGTGACAAATTTTTTGCAAGGAAAGTAACTGCGGAAAACTGAAGGGATAGTGTAAGAGAGTATAAGGTTTAAAACCTTTTTAATTATGGATACGGGTTCTAGAGTGGACGCGGGGAAACGAATACTAAAACTACAAATGTGGTCGCGAATCGTTTTGGAAACGGTGTAATGCGTACGGGAACTAAGTCATGCTTGCTACATATAATTCCACACTTTAATGATAGGAGAATAGAAAGACAAAACCCAAAGTACATGAGTGCTTCAGTTTATTAGTTAACTCAAAGAAAGTTATCCAAATCTAAATAGCGTGAATAGCAAGCTTCGAGTTTTTCTTTTTAAAATTGTCACTAAGTTAATTTTTTGAAAAAAAAGAAACTATGTCACCGCCCAGGTGCCTCAAGGAGATCACATGTTGCCATGGCTACAGCGTTTTTGACACCATGTTTAATCAAATTTTGACATTTTTAGTACTTTTCTCCAATAATTAACAAAATTGTTTTAACAAGTGCTAACTATCAGTCTCAAAAACAATTTAAAATTGATATTCCCTGTAAAATAATTAATGTTACACGTGACCGGTGACGCCATAGGTATTGCACATAACCATTTTTTGAAATCCAAGATGGCGGTCGTTTACTTTGCACTTTGTCAAAACTGAAAGTTTTTCTTGGTCAATTTGCATTTAAAAACGTTGAAAAAAGAAATAAAACAGTTTTTGTTACATTATTAGCGTTAAATAGTAGAACTTTGAGTAAAATTTGAAAGCTATAGTGTAAGAACTAATGTAAGGTTTGAACATCAAACTTTCGCTGAAAAAATCAGTTTGTATTACTCAATTTTCTTATAATACTGTTATTTCTATTAAAAAGGAAGTTTTAATTATATTTTGTGCCGTTTATTTGTCGATTTTTGAGGTCAGAAACGTCTCTAAAACTTTTCTATTTTGATAAGGAAAATTTTGGCAGCTATGACGTCATTATGACGTATTGATGACGTCATACGCCAATTAAATTACACCAATTTAATTAGTTTATGATCCCCTACTACCTTACCAAATTTCACTTCATTATCATTAATAGTTTTAGAGTTATGGGCCGCGGGCACTTTCCACCCCCCCAAGATTTAACCATCCAAATCATGAAGTTTTACCCTAACCCGTTAATACGGCAAAACTTCTCTGGCCCGTTGGTTGCCATATTAACGGGTTACACTGCATTTCCTCCAGTCATTAGCCTTAATCCTGCACAAAAAGTATTGAAATACAAACGAAAAACTAAAAGATTGAAAACCTTGGGCTCACATGTAGAAAAAAATCGGTTACGACTTGTTCTTCGCTATAAAACAGTCGGTACACTCCTAAGCCAATTAATTTTGTCAACCGTATGGAATTCTCTCTTACACAACGCAGACAGACTTTTATAAATGATATATTAAAAGTAAATACACATTTTATTAAATTTGATAAGAACCTTTTTGATTACATACTCTCCTTAAACGATTGTTCAATTTTTGACCTCACTGTTTTATTCATCAAGGACATTATGGAGAACTACATTTCTGCAATTTCAAAATTACAAAATTAGTATATATATCATAACAAAGTTTTAGAATTGTATTTTTTATTTTCTTATTGGGATTACACTGATGTAAACAACCGTTTCCAAAGTGCCACTAAATGACTGTTGTTGTTATTGTTTTTCTTCCCTCGATTGATGACAAAAACTGTAAAGTTTTCAAAGCAAGCATCGACTAGAAAACTGTTCACCTGTTATCAATAATTTGAATCGTTGCATGACAAGAAAATCGCAAAACCGCGATGAAACCTTTTGAAAACTTAGTTCGCAGGTTTTACTTGAAGCCAACGGCAAGGCGCAAAAATGAAAACAAAGACGAGGATGAAACTGGATCGTTTCGTATAAATCTTTATTCAATATATACTGTCTGTTAATATACAAGTGGATATAGAGTATTGGATTCATTTCGAGTAGCAAAATCAGTGAAGTGCCTAACTACCTCTTAACAGAACTTCGCTCAACGAGAAGCCTCTAACAAAAGAAAGTCTCGTAGCTACAACTCACCACTTATCATTTGAGTCTGCTAAAAAGATAAACGTTTCCTATTTAAAAGATAAAAATCTATGCTTATAATACAAATAACAAACTTCGTCTTGCGAAGCTTTGTTGCTCTTGCATGCAATACACTGCGCTCTGGCGGTTTCTCGATACCTTTGCAATACCAAGATTTCAATCAAACTGGAAAACAGACCATTTCACAATATACCTAGTTTAAAATTTTGGACATTAAGGAGATCTTTTCTTGTTGTGCCTCCCCAAAACAGTACATATGCTGGCTCCATTTAAGTCGCAAAATACTTCCTTTCTCTTTGGAAAGCGATGTGATGGCGTGTAGCACATTAACGATGTAGAAGATATCAAAGACCCATTTGTTACCAAGATGCTTTGCGGGTTTATTTTCTGTTATTGATAGAAAACATTCTTTGCGACATCAGATTTTAAATGTTTCGAAGTTGTAGTTTTCTTACTATAAGTACTTAACTTTGTTCTGTAATGTTCGATACTACATCAAACGCTCGCAAAATGAAAAGCATCTTGATCGCAAATTGGTTTTAGCTTATCGGTGTTTCTACATCATTTTACGAAACATACTAATTCCTAAGAAGGCTTACATATAACTAAGTAATACAACTAAAGAGCCCTTAATTAATAATGTTGATTCATATAGCAATCTGTTTCAGCCAAAAGTATGACTATCAATTTTAGGAGTAACCTCGAGTTATCAGATTATTCGTCTTTCATTAAACCTTGCAACAAGAACAATAAAGAATGCATGAACAAGTTTTACAACTCGGAAGAAGGCAGACGACCGGAATTTTAAATCCAAGTAGAAGGAATTCAGTGGTTCCTGTGCTCCTACAGAAATAGATGGAATTTTTAAGTCAGAAACACGAAAAGCTCACAATCTAACTTGGCAGCACAGTTTTCATGTGCAGGTAATCACTTTAATGTACGCACGACATACTAGCGCTTCATTTCCACAAACGCTGGAAAACTGTAACCTCTTACTGTAAGAGGACTGTCCAGACAGACAATTCACTTCATTTACATTCTCTATTCATTTATCTTCTCATTCCTAGCTACTTCGCATGTGCTGGAATATAATTTATGATCGCGCAGTCACACAACGGTAGTGATAAGAGGGAACCGGTTTAGAAACTCGGCCAGCCAAAGTTTTATCTGTTTTGTTTGCTGGCCTTGACTGTGCACAGAATACAAATGAAATAGAACTGAAACTGACCATTAGAAACATTAGTGCACGCACGTAAAACAAAATAATAAGCACAGTTACCATTTCCTCGGCTATGGTTGTACACCTCTGAAATTTGCCGAGCTTTCTAACCAGTTAGCTCAACCAACTGCAATCAAACTAATAAAAAAAAGCAATAAAATACAACCAATAAGATAAAGGTGAATGTAGGTTTTAGTAGGGGCACGAGAAAGAAAAATGATGTCAACAGAAAAAAATTATTATCGACTACATACAACGACTGAAAATTTACTTGTGAGAAAAAATATACCTAATTCATTGATTGCGGTTTTAGAATTTTTTTAAGGTTAGACACTCACAAGAATCTGGGCTTATTTGACAATTGAACGAGTGCCACAAAATATAAGTTACAATTCTCCCTTCTGGAGTGGTCAACCTGTGATCGGTCCAGTGGTGACACAGGAATTCCAAGAGAGTAATTAATCACAGTTGAATTATCTTCCCACGTACGATGCATATAAACGTAGCAGTGTTGAAATCTGAAGGAATACGTGTTTTTATAAATGTTTCTATTTTGTTTGCTCACTTATTATAAGCGATACAAACATTCACTACAATTGTACCAGAGTAAATCTCTACACAAAATACTTTGTATTGTTCTACAACTGTTGCTAATGCTATAGCTATATAGATATATAGAATACAATATATATAAATTTGATGTTTTTTTGTAAAGTCATGCTTGAAGTTCGTTATCAGATTAACGTTCCGCAATCACTGCAAAACAGCCCCTTCCTTCGCCAGAAGTCCGAAAAGTGGGGTTTTCGAGCGAGTTTTGAGGCGCAGTCGTGAAACGGGAGCATGGGGCGCCTCTCTCCCCATTTCCCCTTGGTCGCGCAATTGCGTCCTCGCCCCGTTCTCCCATTTCACGACCGCAAATCAAAACTCGCTCAAAAACCCCGATTTTCGGAAACCTGGCGAAGGAAGGGTTTGTTTTGCAGTCTACGTTCGGCGAGTCTCACACGACTTATTTTTCTTAACGATCTGGCGGTGTTTTTATTGTACTTTCAGAAAAAGGCAAGAATCGTTTTGCTTGTAAAGAATACCATTCTCGTACACAAATTGTTAGTTTTTTATACGATTATACTAAGAACTTCTATTTACTATAAGAATTGGGAAACAGTTGTCCCAGCATAACTTAACTTCTTACTTACGACAACTTAAAACCTGACAAGAACCAAAACCCCAGTTCTAACCAGGGAAAATCGCATGCACTGAAATATCGCCTCTCTGTATAATCTATGCGTAACCGACACCTTTTGCACAACATACACGTCTTGTTTTAAAAAGTCTACAAAAATAGCTAGAAAATGCATCAAGATTTTCAGATGTTGCCAAACTTTGATCCTAGTTTGTACAGGGCTGGTTTAGGAAGGATACAAGACAGGGTCCTGGTCAGGTGTGGCATGAAAGTTTCACGAATTTATCAGCTCATGCAACCAGGTTTTTACCTGTCCTTGGAAGCTGGGCTCAACACAGGTTTCTAGTTCATGTAAATGTCCCACCACCCCTCTCATAGGTTAGGTTTAGAGTCAAGGTTGGGGTTAGGACTATCTTTGACTTCATGGGGGAGGTAAGTAGGTGTCCTGTTTCGCCAACCACCAACCAGCAACAAAGAAGATGAACTCAATCCTTCACCAGTTTGTAGATGTGATGTTGAGCTCCGTGCTCACTGCCAGACACTTCAAACACGTACGCCAAACACATTAAAGTTTCTTGTCTCTCGGGGTTTGTTACAACCTGAAAGACAATTTCAGAGGTTATTGGTAAACTTTGTAAAAGAGAGTTAGGGGAGGTGGTGAAGAACTTGGGGCGAGGGGACGAACGCCCTTTTGTTTCCTGCTTTCGGCTCATTCAACTGGTTTTCAACGACGAAAACGGGAACCATTAAAAAATAAGGAATAAAACTGTTTTCCTTTGTTTCGCTTACCCCCTTTCAGGATTGTCACTATTAACTGGATGTGAAATTCGAGGACTTTTCAGGGACTTTTCAGGACCTTTCAAGCAAGTTCAGGGACCTTCTTCACCAAAAAAGCTTTGTTATTCTGTATGTTAATTCAGCATTGAGCTTTACAAGACTTGGCTCTGGGGAAAATTTGAGACTCCGTTTTGTTTTTCATATATTGTTACATCAAACGTACTATGTCTGCTTGCGGCAAACTGCTCATTTTGATTAGAAATTGCAGTTAAAAGTGAAAAAGTTTGCTCAGTCCAGGGTTGTCCAGGACCACAACCCAAATTCAAGGACTTTTCAGGGCCTGGAATTTTCTCTTGCCAATTCCAGGACTTTCCAGGTTTTTCAGGGACCCTGGCAACCCTGCCCTTTTGATTTTCCTTTGTAAATCTTACATTTTCAGTAATCCAGCTTCAATTATGGACAAATAACCTACAAACAATATTCAATTTCCACCATTACAACAACAACAACAACATTATTAACTTTGTTGAGCAATCTTTGGTTTTGGAGTAAGTGGGCTAAGAAAAGCCTAATAAATAGCTGTGCTATGAAATCCTCCTTTCACCAAAATCATGTTGGCTACATTGATCACTCAAAGCAATGTTTTTTTGTGATCCATGTGGGGACAATATCTTAGTACATGGGATTGGGTATGTATGATTTTGAGGTGTCTGTGACTGTGTCCCAGTAATATTGCTCAGGAAAGTGAATAACGAAGTATGACTGGATTTCCTGATTAAATTCAGAGAACCATTTCCAACTACTCCATTGACTGAAAAGATCACAACTGGTGGTAAGATAAGGTTAGGCGCCTTTATTTATACAGAGTATCACTTCAATCTAAAACAAGACTGATACCAATGTGAGCCCTGTGAAATGTAAAATATAAAAATTCTGTGTAGTGACGTACCTGTAGTATCGTGAAGTTCTCCAGTACACTGTTCATCATATATTTTTCTGGCAGCTGTTTCAACTTATGGATAAAATTGATCATGTACTCGCACATGGGTGATCGGTGGATCCGGTAAACAAACCGCCCATTCTCGTAATGGCCATATTCAGTCTAACAGGGACAAGGAAATGAGACAACTGTTAGTCATAAGTCATAATGATAAACTGGGACTTGTTATAAGAAGTGGAAGACAAAACAGGGCTTTCCTGATTACATACCTCGACTTTCTCCACAACCTGCTTGCCAAATGAACAGACTTTTGTGGAACAGGTAATAGTCATGTTTTCATGAGATTCGTACCTAGAAACAATGAAAGTTTGATGTAGCTTTTTTAATTTACTTATTGATATTTTTTTTTACAAAAATACTAGATAAGCAGTATTCTACTAGCCTGCAAATAGTAAAAACTAGTCACTATCATTCTGTCATTACTATTATAATTTCTGTTGTTATATTATCGATTTATCCCATCCCCATCTTAAAAGTATCTTTGGTACAACTCTGACACCAAAAATCCTTACATTCAATCCTCATTTATTTCTCTGTTCATGCGAAGTAAAGATTGGGGTAAAGAGAACTTACGTGCTGGACACTCCATAGAATGCTCCTGCCTCATCTTGAATATTGGTATTCAGATCAGCCTGGTGAAACAAAACATCACCAAAATTAGCTTACTTCATAACAGTTTAAGCTTTACAAACAATATTCATAAATACTGGCACTAGTATATATAATTGTATATTCGTGAATATACATATTAATTGTGTAGTTTCACATGAACCAAGTTTTTAATGGAGATACAAACAATGAAAAACTTTTAGCATATACTGTTAATGTTAACACTAAGAGGGATCAGTATAAATGCTTAAAAACAGTAAGCCAATCTTTTTATCAGTCTCAAAAAACAAAGATTTAACTCACCCAGAATTTGACAAGGAAGAACACATGAGGTGGTCCTTTCTCGAACAGTTCTTTTAGTCCCCCTTTTTTCTCTGGGAACTTGTCATAAATCTGGCGAATATCCACAGCCTTTAACAAAACAACATGTGCATGAGCAAAACAGGTCTAGATGCAGTATGTCTAACAAAACTATGAAAACTTATTAGGTAAAGAAGCTGAACATCTTACCTCGAGCATTGGGTCGGCAAAGTTTGTATTTGTTCCAAGGTGAACAAAGAGGTGTTTATGGTACTGTAACAGCGAAAAATGGACATAAATGATTTAGTAACTAATGCAAATTACCAGGAAAACAAAACTTTGACAGTACAACACCTTGTTTCATTTATTATAGAAGATAACTAACTCTGCCTATATTTTGTTTAATTTGTTATTACAAGTTCTATCTTATTTATCTACAGTGCAAACAATCATCCTGTAACTTCAACTGTTAAGTATCTATACTTTTCTATTCTTGACAACTCCTTGAAGCAGTAAATGGCAAATTTCATGTGCAACCTTCCAAAACCGTGAATTTTTTTTCTGTTCCTGGATTTCACTTTTAACCTAGTCTTCTACTTAAATTGCTCCTATCAATTTAATATACCAGGTTACTACGACACCATATTTCAAAACACCACACCATAAAACACCACTAGCAAACTGTTCTCTTTAACATTTACACACAGTTGCTTTTCATATTGCTTGTTTATAAGCAAATATGTTTATAGGTACCGTATTTTCCGGTGTATAAGTCGAATTGGTGTATAAGTCGATCCCTAGTTTTTGAGGTAAAAAGTCCTACTTATTTAAATTCCGGTGTATAAGTCGACCCCTAAAGTTGCTCTTGTTGGAGACCTTAAAAAGCACAAAAGCCAGCAAGATCACGAAAAGACAAACAAATTAACAAATCAATAAAAGTTGCAAAATATGAAGTTATTGGTCATTTCTTTTATTGTATTTGGTGGCTCCTAAAGGAGCCGTTTTTTTTAAGCTTTCTAAGTTAGAAGCCGAGAAACTCCTCTTCATCATCACTCTCGCCAAAGAGTTCCAGATGCTGCTCGGCAGTTAATCTGTCATCGTAGATGTCTGGTTCATCAACAGCGGCTTCGGCATTGTCATC
>JAOBRG010165542.1:0-33695 GCA_027574985.1 Umimayanthus nakama | reverse complement strand
TCTAATAGCATCTGTAACAATCGGCGACAGTCTGGGGCACGCAGTCAGGGACCATAGCCGATCGTTTCAGATTATATGGGAACCAGCCTTTACACCACAAAGCAGGTTCCTCCCCCTGAGGCTGCACCTGTTCTTTAATTCCCAGATAACATGCAACATGCAAATTGTAGGTGAGAAAAACCAACACAAATAATTGCTGAAGCGAACTAAATACTTTTAGCAAGTTGTTTCAAGAATTGTTGACAAATAGATAAAACATTCACGACTTCGTCGTTAAATTTAAAAGAAAAAAGAGCTTTAGTTTAAAGCATTCATTAACTTCCTTCTTTCCTACTAATTAGTTGCGAGGTGAAAATCAGCTGTTCAGATTAGATAGGAAAAACGTAAGGTGTCGATGCATGCATTCAGTGGGGTGGCAATCTATCAGGGACTTTGAACACTTCAAGCCGTAGAAGAAGACAATATCCCGTCAACATGAACAACACTGAACAACCAATCTTATGGAAGAATGCTTCAATCGGTGCTTCTTCCAGAGGCATTGTTTTAGTTGTTGTTGAGTCTTGCATCTTTCTCGCCCTGGATCTCACAGCTCTTGTGGGTAACACACTAGTTTGTGTAGCACTGTACAGAAATGTCTCCCTCCGCACCGTCACCAACAGTTTTATACTGTCGCTGGCCCTCTCTGACCTACTCATGGCCGTTGTTGTCATGCCCCTTTTAGTTTCCGCTTCAATTGCGGAAAATTGGATTACGGGATCCTTTGGATTGGGGATATACGGATATTGCACTTATGTTTTTGCAGGAGCCTCATTATTAACAGTAATGCTACTGGCAATCAACAGACACTTCCAAGTTGTTAAACTCACGTTGTATCGTTCAATCTACTCCAAGAAAAGCTCGGCAGTCATGGCTGCCTTTGCGTGGATTGTACCAGCAGTTACAGTTTGTGGTAGCTGGCCTATTTTAGTAGTTGATTTCCAACCCTATCCTGCTAATCCAGCAACTATTTTAATTGTGTTTTCTAGTGTAAGTGCATCGATTATTTATCACGTTTTATACCATTCAGCTATTGTTATTCCTGCTGTCTTGGTTACTTCATGCTATGCAAAGATCTACCAAACCATCCGACATCACAACACCGCAGCCGCTCCTTCGTCACAGGAAGGACACTCTTCCTATGGAGTGGAGGAGGCGAAGATTACCAGAATCCTGACAGCTGTTCTGGTCGGTTTTTGCCTGTGCTATCTGCCACCATTTGTTGCTGGCATTTTATCCTATTTATCATTGATTGGAGACAACAGTGTTAAATACTGGAACTTTTATTTCACTTTCCCTGTTTTTGCTAGCAGTGGAATAAACCCTCTGATTTACGCAACAATGAGTCGGCCATTCAGAACGGAGTTTCTGAGGGTAGTTCGATATGCAATGTGATGAGGCAAAAAGGAAAACTTGAAGAAACTTAATCTTTCTGAAACAAAAAAAAACGTTAATCACTGAAGATCCATGCAATTATTAATTTTGAAACATTCTCTTGCAACAGACTAACTCAGCCATACAAGTAAGGTGCCGTGCCTCCTTTCTAAATAGTTTAAGTTTCCAACCTCCTCTGACGACTGTTAACATGTTTAACACTGTTAAACTATTGCCTTTCCTACACTAGCTTCTCTTTAATTCTATTATATTTAGCGGTTCATAAAAGTGTTACTATTATTATTGTTATTATAATAATAATGACAATTATCATTATTATTATTATTATTATTATTATTATAATCATTATTATTATTATGGAAGGAAGAAAGGTTATATCAAAATTATGAGGGAGCAATGGGATGCAAAAGGCTATGGGGAGCTTGGATACACAAATCAAAATCTGCGCGATCAGGCAGCAAGGATCGAGGAAAAATCATTAGACGGGAATTCGTAAAGTACATCAAGGCGGGAGGAACGGATGGATTCGAACTCGGAATGCCAAGCTATTGTTCCAACTATGTCTCAAGAAAATAGTAAAGCTGGGAATTATTCGGATGTTTCTATTTCTATCTCTCAAGCGGAATATTCAATGAGCCAAAATGCTAATTCTCAAGAAACATCATTTCCAGATTTGCATATTATCTACTTTAATAATGTCAGTGAAACCCCAGGAGAAATTCAGCGGAACGGAACAAATACGCCCACAGACAACAGGAGTGAGAACAGTTCAAACGAAGTGTTGGACGATATCCCAAGGTGTTTACCAGAATACGTGGAAGTCAATAGACCTCAATTAGTTAAGTGGAATCGAAATAGCGACGGTGAAATCATAACCATCAACTCATCGCTTATCGATGACGCTTACACCGAGATCACAACACGGAGAAAAAACACCTTCTTGGTCCCTTATGGGAAAACGGGACGCGACCTCATCGACCAGTTAACCAAGCATATTGATGACTGGAATAATGGACAATCGTGCAACACCTTGCTCTAAAAGCCGCTATTGTTCCCTTAGCTGTGGGGCTCCAGAAACCTAGCCAAAAATCGAAAGCAAAAGATCACCAGGAATGTCTTGAAAAGCGGCTAAAGCTGTGGAAGAATGGCGAGACTGAGTGCTCATTGCGAGAAGGGCGCGTGATCCAACGGCGTATACAGAAATCACGTAAAAATAGCGATCCGCCAAATAAAGCAAGAACTTTTGCTAAGCTAGTGATGGAGGGGCAAATCAACTCGGCTTTACGTTTTCTAAGTTAGGCAGAAAGTAGATGTGTTTTACCGCTGACCGAGGATGTGATGCGACAGCTAAGATAGAAAAACCCAGAGGCGCAGAAAGCGAGTTTAGGTGCGCTGTTATTTGGCAACGTTAAAGACATCCCCGACTCAGTATACCAACAAATTAATGGCAAGATGATAAGAGAAACCGCCCTAAGAACAAAGGGTTCTGGCTGACCCTCGGGCGTGGATGCCGTAGGCCTGAAGAGAATACTTGCTTGCAAGTCTTTCAAGAGATCAAGTACCAACTTATGCGACTCTCTTACAACACTCACAAATAAATCCGCTGACCATTGAGCCGATTCTATTAAACTGCCTTATCCCCTTGGATAAGGGTAATGGTGAGGTGCGCCCTATTGGTGTAGGAGAGGTGATCAGAAGGGTAATTAGCGTTTCTAAGGTTGGGAAGCAAGATGTGATCGACGCAAGCGGTGCGACGCAGGTGTGCGCAGGTCACAAATCTGGTAGCGAGGCCTCCATCCATGCGATGCACGATATTTTCGAGTCCGATGAAACAGATGCCGCACTGCTTGTCGATGCCTCAAACGCCTTTAATTCTCTTAACAGAGCGGCTGCGCTGCATAATGTCAGAGTCCTATGTCCAATAGTCGCCATCATATCTATGCAATTAATACCTATAGAGCGTCTGTGCAACTTTTTGTTATTGGAGGAAAAGAGCTCAAGTCTTCGAAAGAAACTACGCAAGGGGACCCTTTAGCTATGAGCTTATACGCAATCAGCCTCCAACCACTGATAACACTCTTAAGCGTTCGTAGTTCTGCAAAGCAATGCTGGTATGCCGATGATGCCACCGGAGAGGGCTCACTATAAGACATCAGGAAATGGTGGGCTTCTGACAGCTGGCCTAGCACTCGGCTATTACCCCAACGCCAAAAAGTGCTGGCTTGTTGTAAAACCGGAGAAGCTGGACGATGCAATGGATGTTTTTGCGGGAACCGGGATCAGCACTACCACCGAAGGACGTAAACATCTTGGCGCGGCACTCGGTCAGAGATCTTATCGAGAGGATTATGTTGGTTTCCTAGTATTTTTTTATGTATTTTTAGACAGAAGAATCACCAAAATGTACATATCACAGGTTATACAAGCTGTAACTACACATTGTATAGAAACGTTGTGGACTTAATTGATGCTTTACAGTTCAGAAAAGTGCTTTAAGCCCAGTACTAGAAATTCATTTAAATTTTGACATGTAAATACTACTTTGTGTTAGCTTCTACTTGGGGCAAAAATGTTCTGTCCAAGAAAAAGTCGCTATACAATAAGAAAAAATAAATAAAAATTTTTTTTACGAAGGTCTTCGTTAAATTGAAAGATGGTATTTATGTCTCAAAGTTGCAATAAGATTTTGCCACGCAATTGTTTCATCGCCTTTCTAAAAGACGTACATAATACAACGCGATGATGATTGATTCATCTATAGTAACTGAATTCATCTGTAGCTTTCTTGAAACTGCTTGGCACGATTCCTCCAAAACGAGCTACTGTGCAATCTTAGATTGTTTTATAGGTTTGCAGTCATGAGTAATTAAGTTTTAAACTAGAAAATAAAAGTCGTTAATCTGGTGTCAGCGATGATGATGAAGACGGTGGAGATAATGGTAGTAATACTCTACACAGTCAAATTGCTCGCAAAAAAAATTTATGTAGAACCAAATCGTTCCTACAGTACACAATAAAACAAATTATAAAACATCAACTTTTCGAGACAAATATAACCAACGATACTTAGTTCACTTTTTATCTGCTCTATTCCTTTTTCACGTCACCAATGTATATCTAGGTTTGAAACGGCAATGTGGCGCTTCACAAGCGACCACACACGTACTGTAAATGTCACTTTTTCCCGACCTAAAGTGGGTGAATTATCAGGCTGATAGTTGTACGTACATACGTTTTCATTTGAAACCACATTAGTGTGGTTTCGATATGTTTTCAACTCGCGATCACACTGCAATGATCGAAAACGGAGGCCTTCGTTTTCGACTTTTGAAAACACATCCAAGCGTTTTAATGTGGTTGCACGGAGCTTTTCATAAACGATGTCGTCAAGATTGAACAAAAGCAAGTTACCAAATTAAAGGACTTGTAAACTTTACTCTTTTAAAACAAAATTTTAATACGGCACAAATTCGAAACTTGGTTCAACTTTATAACAAAACAACTGGGACTTTAACTTCATTTAATGCCAAACTTTGGTAAGGAAAATGTTTTGCTCGCGCTTCCCTGACCGTTTTCAAAACGCTTTAGTGTGGATGAGTGAAAACGGAGCGAAAACGATACAAAGCGCTAGTGTAGATGCACATCTTTTGCTCCGTTTTCATAAGGTGAAAACGATGCGTTGTCAAAAACGCAATAGTCAATGGTTCGTGACTTAGCGTCCAACGTCAGAATACAACACAGTGATACAAGCAACATGCGCAAACTACAATATAAAAAAATGCGCGCGCAACAAACTACGTAGTAGCGTCGGCCTCCTTCCGTCTCAGGAGGCGATGGCTGCGCCAGGTGAAGTTAGTTCCTGCCCCTGCACCTCCTCGTATGGCTGTGTAGGCCGATACGGGAGTGGTAGTTTTTGCCGCAGTGACAGCAAGTGTGGGCTGTTGCTGCCTGACCTGTGGAGCTTGACTTGCAGATGGCGCTCTTTTCCTTCGGGCGGTCGGTGCGAGCTTGCTCGGCTTGCTTGGTCCCACAGTGTACGGAACCACCTGAAGGTTCCCCGTACAGCAAGTAAGGAAAAATACAAACCCAAACGCCCACACAACAGTAGCATAAACAACTTAAAAGGATACTGACCTCTAACAAAAAACCGTTACCAGCCGGCAACTGAGCTTGAGGCCTTATAGATAAATTATTCATAAATCCCAAGTTTTGGGGAAAACTCCGTCACAAAACAAAGACCAAAACAACTTGCAGATGGTAAATGGGAAAGGCGTACTTTCCTACCGCAGCGAATTATCCGTTTCTTTATGGCAAAGTTTTTCAAAAGTTATTGATAAGAGAAAGAGTATTTACGTGTTCCTTGCTATTGAACAGTTGAGAGGTGGAAATCAGCTGTTTAGAAAAGAAAGGAAGAACGTAAGGTGTCGACGCATGATGCACCCGGTCGGGTGGCAATCGATCAGTGACTTTGAACACTGTAAGTTGTAGAATTAAACAATATCTGGTCAACATGAACCACAATGAACGACACACCTCAATGACAAATACAACAGTTGGTGCTTCTTCCAGGGGCATTGTTTAGGTTCTTGTTGAGTCTTCCATCTTTCTCGCGTTGGATGTCACAGCTCTTGCGGGTAACACACTAGTTTGTGTAGCACTTTACACATGTGCCTTGCTTCGCACCGTCACCTACATCTTTAATTATACTGCCGCTGGCCCTTACTGACCTACTTATGGCTGTTTTGATCACGCCCGTAAAAGCTTCCGCTTTACTTGCAGATAAATGAATTGGGGGATTCATTGGAATGGCAATCTACGTATAATCGCCAATGTCTTGGGAATAACTTCAGTATTGACTGTGACAGTGTTTCTGGCAATCAACAGATATTTCCGAATTATTGGATCCACGTTGCACTGCACAATTTATTCCAAGAAAAGTTCGGCGGTGATGGCTGCCAGTGCGTGGACTGTATTAATACTTATAGCTTGTGTTGTTTGTTTATTTTTGGACTTTAGTGTAGATTCAACACTGCTAATCCAACAATTATTTTACCTATACTTTCTAGTACTGGTGCAGCTGCATCTTTTATTAACTTGCTTCGCACTTCATCTAATGTTATTCCCGCTGTCGTTACCGCTTCATGCTATGTTAGAATCTAACAAGTCATCCGAAATCACAACAGCAGAGCTGCTCCATCGTTACAAGAAGTACACTCTTCGTATGAGATGGAAGAGGCGAAGATTACCAGAATCCTGTCAACTGTTCTGGTCGGTTTTTGCCTGTGCTATCTGTCACCATTTGTTACAAACATTTTAGTCCCTTTATCACCGATTGGAGACAACGGCGTTAAATGCGGTAATTTTTATTTCACTTTGCCTGTTTTTGCTAGAGGTTGGACAAATCCTTTGATTTATGCAACAATGAGTCGGCTATTCAGAAGGGAATTTCTGCGAATTATTCGATGGTTGGAAAACTTATTGTTTTCAAGAGAATTGACAATTAGTGATTAATGGAAAGCATGCAGCATTGATATAAATTTAGAAACGATGTGAAACAGACCTAACTCAGTGTTGCATGTAACTGATACGGCTTGCCTCCTTTGTATTAACAATATTCAACCCCCTCTTAATATTACTGTTTTTTATACTGTTAAACTGATACTTTTCCTACCTAGCTCATGTTTGTTACCTGTTATTAACTTTTTATAAAAGTATTTTTCCTACATTTACTCTTGCTACTAACATGATAAGGCATATTTAAGCTGTTACCTAACATTATAATCTAGATGAAAAGCACAACAGCTTTGCTAAGTACATTGTAATCCCTCAGTAAGGCTTAACTCTACGAACACGCATTCTTTGTTTTTTCTTTCTTTCATTGTTAAGGTTTGCGTGCTTTAACAATAGGGGGGGGGGGTAGTTATATTGTCTTTTATCCAATGGGATCTTTCGTTCGTATGGTTAAAGACGACCCTAATCTCTCACCAATACCAGAAACGCCCGTAAATCACGGCGTTAACTTTAAAGCTTACGACAATTGTTTAAATAAGTACTTCAATCTTGAACGCAAAGGAGTCATGATTGATAATGATCCTTTCCTGGAAACAACACATAAATTATGTTGCTTTAAAAGTCAGTAGAAATGTTGGGATGATATCCAGGCTAAGGCACTTAGTACCTCTCAAAACGCTTTTAAGTATTTATAACCCTTTGATTCTTCCTCACCTTTCTTATGGTCTGGTTGCTTGGGGCAAGCTGCAAAATCTCATTTCCAAAAAACTTTTGTTTTACAAAAAAGAGCTGTGCGGCTAACTTTGCACCTTTCCGCTTACATGCTGTACCATTCTTTGTTCAATCTAAAACCATGCCTATAACAATGCTAACCATGATGCTTAATGTTTATAGTAATCTTGCACCATAAAATATTACACACATCTTTTTACTCCTACTCAAGCAAAGCACACGTACAACACCCGTTCTTCATCATCTGGTAACTGTTATATCAATTATTCTAGGCTAAATCAGAACAAAAACTCGTTTTCAATATGGGAGCAAAAATTTGGAACAGTATACCACAAAACATCCGAAAGCTGCCAAATCATATTTTTAAGAGAAAAGTTCACGCTCTTCTATTTAAAGTTCTTAAGAGTCGGGACACTTATGCTGATCTTACAACAATTATTTCTGAAGTGAAAAAGCTGTAACCAATTTTTCCTCTAACTGTTCTACCATTTTGATTAATTTTATTTAACTTAGCTATTTATGTAATGATCTTCATCAAACAATGGCTGCATAACCGACTTAAAAAAAAGTAAGAATAGCAAACAGTTTCTTGTATTGTCAATAAAGATGACATGCACCCGATTGCAGTTTCCCTATTCTTTTTTTGTGTCTTCACTGTATATCTAGGTTTCAAATGACACTAACTCGGCCACTTCACGAAGGACCACCAGTTGTAAACGTAAACTTGTTTTTCCCGAAGTAAAGCAGCTTAACTATCGGGTTGTAAATTGTATGTTCGGGAAGGGGATCATCAAATGTAACCCTTCATGAAATAGTAACTGCATAAATGACTTCTGACAACATTTGAATTTCCAGTGTTCAAGTGTGTGGCTGGTTACCAGGCAACTGAACTGCGGGCTTCATATCATAACCAAGTTTCGCCCCTTGAGTCTGCACCTGTTTTTTTAATCCACAGTTTGGAGGAAAACTCCGTCAGAAAACAAAAACCATACACAACAGCATGCTCATCGTGGATTAAAAAACGCAACTGCTACTAATTATTGCAGCGAAAGATCGAAAGTTACTTTTGCTAAGTTGTTTTAAGAAGTGTTAATCGAGAGACACAGCAAACACGACGTTCTCGCCTAATTAGGAAGAAAGTGCTTTTAAAAAAATTGCTGACGGCCTTCTTTGTTACTGATCAGTTAAATGGAGAAAATCAGCTGTTCACACTAGAGAGAAAAAACTTAGGGTTGGGAATGTATGCTTCATATGCAATCGATCAGTGACTTTGAACGCTACAAGACACAGAAGAAGACAATATCTGGTCAACATGTACAACAGTGAACAACCCGCCTCATGGACGAATGTTTCAACTGGTGCTTCTTCCAGGGGAATTGTTTTAGTTGTTGTTGAGTCTTGTATCTTTCTCGCCCTGGATCTCACAGCTCTTGTGGGTAACACACTAGTTTGTGTAGCACTGTACAGAAATATCTCGCTTCGCACCGTCACCAACAACTTTATACTGTCGCTGGCCCTCACTGACCTGCTCATGGCCGTCTTGGTTATGCCCATAAAAGCTTCCACTTCAATTGCGGATAAGTGGATTGGGGGGTTCGTTGGATTGGCGATCTACGGGTGCGTCGGCCATATTTTGGCAGTTACTTCTGTACTGACTGTGATGTTGCTGGCAATCAACAGATATTTCCGAATTGTAAGACCAACGTTTTACCGCACCATTTATTCCAAGAAAAGCTCGGCAATCATGGCTGCTACTGCGTGGATTGTGTCAACACTTACAGCGTCTGTTGGTTGGTCTGTCTTGGGACTTGAGTTACGACCCCATCCTGCTAACCCAACACTTGTTTCACCAATGTTTTCTAGTAAGAGTGCAGCCGCATCTTTTGGTGTTTTGCTACGCACTTCATTTATAATCATTCCTGCTGTTGTCATCACTTTATGCTATGTGAAGATCTACCAAACCATTCGACATCACAACAGCGCAGCTGCTCCATCGTCGCAAGAAGGACACTCTTCATACGGAGTGGAAGAGACGAGGATTACCAGAATCATGATAGCTGTTCTGGTCTGTTTTTGCCTGTGCTATCTGCCACCATTTGTTACAAGCATCCTAGCCTCTTCATCATTGATTGGATACAACAGTGTTAAATATGGGAATTTCTATTTCACTTTCCCTGTTTTTGCAAGCAGTGGGATAAATCCTCTGATTTATGCAACAATGAGTCGGTCATTCAAAACGGAGTTTCTGAGGATAATTCAGTGTGCAATGTGATTGGGCCGAAAACGGGAAAAACCACTCTTCTCAAACAAAACAAAAATGTTTAAAAAATAGTGTAAGTATTACTAAGAATTTAGAGACTTAACTCAGCCTTAGGGGCGAACCATTCGATCTTTGGGGGGGGGCTTTTTTGGTGAGCAGGATTTTTTTTTTCATGTCCCATAGTATGCAAGTTTTTTTTTGTTGATACAAAACACTAGCAGGATTCTTTTTTTTGAGCTGCAACATTTTTTTCCCCTTGGGAATATGATGCAGGATATTTTTTTCGTTCACCGGTTGCTGTAGGATTTCTTTTTACGAGAACTTGGCTTGCAGGAAATTTCTTTAGAAAAAAGCCTCCCCTTCTCAAAGATCAAATGGTTCGCCCCTTAGATAGTCCCCTTGCCTCCCTTAAGTACAGTGTTCATCCTCATGACAACTATAAATAACTGTAATACAGATAAACTAACGCTTTTCTTGTATTTTCTTCTTATATATTATCATAGACTTAGCAATTCATAAAAGTATTATGGCTTCTATTTTGTTTGTTATTAATAAAAAATTTTCTTCTTCTTCTTCTTCTTCTTCTTCTTATTATTATTATTATTATTATTACTGTGCATGTCAGGTATTTATTAAAGTGATAACCTATGTTTGCCCTGCCTTTGTGAAAAGCATAACAGTATTATAGTTTTAGCCACAACCGAAGGTAAAGAAATAACTGTTTTTTCAGAATTTTTTCATATAAACTGACGAAATAAGATAAAAGTAGAATAAGTAGTGAGAAACTTAAGGGAAAAACAGTTCATACCAGAAAGTGTTAAAACGTTTTTGCAAAATTTAGTTAGTCTCATTATCTTAACTATTTGTCCGTTTTCACATAACCCTGTAATACTCACAACCATTGCCAAAAGCAAAAAAAAGAACTTATTTCACAAATCCATGCAATGACGAGAATAAAATTAAAAAAACGCCTATCAAGTCTCAAAGAACAGAGGCAAATCTATGGAAAAATATTAACATAATAGAGTATTTATTAATACACGCCAGGTGTGAACACGGATGAAATTTATAGAGCCTCTTGACAAGCGATCTTACCGCTGCACAAGATTTAATTGGATAAACATTAATTAGGAAGCTTGCTCTATAAATCCTATTGTATTGTAATACAGATCTATCAGAAGGTCAGGAAGAAATATTCTATAAGCTGATACTACACATTGTACATGTATAGAAAGGATGTGGAACTGTATGACGCTTCACAGTTCGGAAAAGTGCTTTAAGTTTATTATTTTTAGACATATAAATACCGCTTTGATGTTGGCGGCTACTTGGGGGCAAAGGCAAAAATTTCCTGTACTAGCAAAAGTCGCAAAGCAATGAGAGAAAATAAGTAAAACGATTTTTTTACGAAAGTCTTCGATAAATTAAAAAATGGTATTTTCAAAAACTAACGGGGTTTTTGGGACATGAAACTGTAAAGTATGCGCGCATTTCAACTTTGCTGATTTTTGTCAAAAAATCGAAAAGTCTGTCACCAAATGCTTTTTTACCGAACAAAGATCTAATGTTCTCATATTGGTATTTGCATGGTTAAGGCCGATGGAAGTTGAGCAATTGTAAAGCCCTCAGTTTCGCTCAGAATTCCCGAGCTTTTAAGGCCCCAGCCACAAAACGCAGAAGAGAAATCCAGTTCTTATTGTCATTTGTTAAACTTTCGTCTACACCTTTCATTCGGACAGAGGTTTTCAAAATGTCGCAATATAATGTCCAATAACAATAACAACAACAACAACAACAACAACAACAACAACAAAAAGGCAACAAGAGGTTAGCACGCTAGAAGCAACTGATAAATTCGTGACCCTCTGCGTTAAAACTACTTTGCAATAACAAACCACAAAAAGAACCTATTTTCATTTTTAATCTAACCCCAATGAGCAAATAAATATTTTGAATCCTAACCCAGGCGCGTAGGCAGCATTTTTTTCAGGGGGGTGCATCTCAAACTCGAGCAGACCTTGTGTCAGCAGTCCTTAAAAAATTATACTTTCATTCTTTCTTTTTTTCGTATCGGTCATTTTTTGAGCGGACCTTTTCGGACAGTGAGGGGGTGCACGTGCACCCCGTGCACCCCCCCCTGCCTACGCGCCTGTAACCCAAAGCCCGGTTTGTAGTTGACAACTCGTAAAATGACCTAAAACTACCAAACGTTAAAACTAGAAAAAAAAGAACCTATTTACAGTGTTTAATCCAACCTCAATTAGCAAACGATTATTATGAATCCCAACCCAAAGCCCGGTTAGAAGTTTACAAGCCCACAATCCCTCTTCATGTAGAACCTTAAAAAAACTCAGCATCAGTAATGACCCCTACCGCAAAGCTGAAGGCATTGTATAGTTTGATAGTTGTTTACGTGAAGCATTGAAATAGTTGTTGTTTCTGGGGGAAGTGGATTTCATGCAGCATCGACTTGAAGAGCTCCATAAACATTTCTTTACACTAATCCAAGAAAAATTGCAGATTTTTAATCTGACAGGGGATGAATCTCTGTGTTGTAAAATATAGCTATAGCTATAACTACCTCATAATTGGCTATACAGTTTTTATTACTGATTTTGACTAAAACCGATATTTAAATTGAACGTCTCTTACCGACCCATGATATGGTCTTTGATGTTTCATAGAATTTTAACCACCATGTTTATTAATCAATAATCATTATGTTTGTAGTTTTGCAATATTAGTCTAGATTTTAAATATTCGATTTTAGCAAATTTTGTTTTTACACGCGACTTTTATAATTAGTTTTTAGAATGATTGTATTAGCTTACTGTAGTTTAGACAGGTTCATTTGGGAGAACATTATTTTAATGAAGGTGATACCTGTATAAATAGAGCTTCTTATTCTTATTCTTATTCTTATAGTCCCTGTTGTGTCAGGTTCTTGTGAGACATGAGATGAGTTGCAAAGGCAAGTTTGTTAATTTGCCGCAGTGAGCCATTCGAGCTCATTTCACTGAAGAACCATTTCATTTTAGATAACCGTCAGTAAATGTCGACTATAAAAATTGAACGTCATAAGTTTTGACTCTAAAACTCGAAAGAACTGCTTAAAATGAGAATCAAACTGAAATATCGTACAGCAGCTGCTCCAGTATGTAGAATCTCGCTAGCTGAATTCAGGTCAGCTAAAAGTGAAGTAAGCTGCTATACATCAGAACGTGCACAGGTTATTCGAGTTTATCAACCATTCTCCGTTGCATTGTCATGTATACATTGATTAGAAAGGCTTAAAAAAATCGCGATACGAAACTTTATGCTCTTTTCTTTTAAAGGCATTGTTATACAATAGATTATTTTAATGGATATCCTTGTGTATACGGAACATATTTTCTCCTTTTAGTTTTCAATTTAAAATGGAAGTTAGACATCAAAACTGCAACAAACTCGTATTCTTGGACTTGTAACATTTCTCTGAACTGAAAACCGTCAAATAACATCACAACATCTCTAGAAAATATAAATACTACTGGCTTTACGTACTGGAAAAGCGTTAGCTAGGGTAATCATTGTGCTAAAAAAACAGCTAAGTATGAATTTAGTTGCTATAAGAACGTGCACAAGGCATTCGAGTTTATCAACCAGTCTCCGCCACATTGTCGTGAATACATTGACTAGAAAATGCAAAAAATTGCTATGCACAACTTTTTGCGATTTTGAGACGTTAACAGTACTTTCTATTCAAAGCATTGATATAAAATAGATTTTTCTCTAGTGGCGATAGTTAGGATAGGAACTTATATGTAAACAAACATGTAAACTGGCTGAGTTAAGTCAGCTGCGAGATGTTGTTTCTTGGCCCATAAACAGGCAGGCTATTTTGCCACACATATACAGGCAAGGGGGGTTCGTTGAACTCCCCCCCCCAAGATTTTTGAAATGGTTAAAAATACGCACATGCCCTTTGGCATGCAATTAATGTATGGTCCACTAATTAATTTGCATAGTAACAAACATCTCTTAATTAGTCGCTGTTGGCATGGTAACAAAAACAAAAATCCAAGATGGCCGCCGATGGCCGCCATCTTGGATTTTCGATTTTTGAGATTTTGCTCAAAATTTAGAAATTTTTATGAAAATAGCTAGAAAACAACTTTTTATGTGCCCAAATTACAAAATAAGTAGAAAAATATGAACAAGTACGAGTTTGTAATCATGTTTTTTCAAAAAATCGAAAGTTTGACATCAAACTCTTATTTCAGGCAATTAGTATGATGACGTCATCAATGGTGACGTCACTTTATTAGTGTCAAAAGATGTGTTCATTATCGAGGAACAGTTATGCAAAAGCGTTTGGCAATTTGTCAAGGGGCAAAAATTTAACCCTATTCCGCCTCAGGGGGGAGGTGCTTTTGATGCCCGCGCCAACTTTGATCAGCTGGCAATTTCAGACGATTGAAGATAATCCCTCCATATCTTAGTAGTTTTCTTTAAATTTATCTGGCAGTTCGGTGATGTGGTATAAATTTGGTTATGGGGCCTGATGTTGCCATGGCAACAGCATTTTGGAGGGAATGTTGAGCTGAAATTCGGATTTCTTGTTTATTTTTTACACTTAACTGGATTGTGATGCTTAAGATCAAGGAACTTGGTAACCTTGAACACTGTAGTTTAAAGAAAAAAGATATCTGAGGTTTTTTTCGGTCGAACTGTGATGTCATCGATGACGTCATGCAAATAAAGGGGCAAAATGTAAAATCTGGCAAATGACGTCATAATGGTTTAATTTTAACTTTCTGAATTTTTTTCATTTCCGAATTTCGGTTTGTTTGGTTAATTTAAGACCCTATTTTCCGAATAAGCTTGAAAATTATGCACAACTTTAAGCACAATTGGCATTTAACGAGTGCAAAATCAATCACTTCCCGTTTTGAAGTTGACATTTCTTTAAATCCTATGTATCTCTGCAATACAAAATATTCAAATGATTTAAAAGGCTTAAAATCATAGCTTATTGTATGACTTATTAATCAACTGCTTTTTAACAAGAGTTTTTGGCTGCGCTGGCCTTCTGCACAAAAATTAAAAGAAAAAACCTAAAAACACTTATTTTTGCAAAAATGACGTCACTATGACGTCATAATGACGTCATATAAGCGTGTATCCTGTTTAAATTAATAAAGTAACCAAGTTCTATCTAACCTCCAAGTTTCATGGCAATAGCGTTAATGCTTTCAGATTTATGGAGGTTGGGCTTTTGACCCCCCCCCCCCCCCCAAGGCCCAGGAACTCCGAAAACGTCCAGGCGGAGTAGGGTTAAGACCAAAAAAACCGAGGGGGGGGGTGGGGGTTCACCCCCTGCCAGTTTAATGGTTAAGTCTTAGTATAACTTGCATTGATAATCTCCGGTGCTCAACATTTTTTGTGTTTCAGAAAGAGCCGAATAAGTTTTTCATTCTGCCAAATCACATTGCATATCGAATTATCCTCAGAAACGCCCTTTTGAATGCCTACTCATTGTGGCATAGATCAACAGGGAAAATGAAATAAAAGTTCCCATAATTATTAATTAAACTTTTCTCCTGTGTGGTGGCCTAACAGCACGCCCGCCACATAAAATGGGTCCCTCAGAAGAAAATTTTGTCTCCAGCAAATTCCTGCCCGTTTTTCATCACAAATGATAAATCATCTTCCTCGACATTTTCAGTTGTTTTTTTCTGTTCATGATTATTAAGATGGCATTTGTACGTTTCAACAAAATACTTTGCGAACCTGAATATTTTACTGCAATACTTTGCGAACCTAACACAAAGGGACACAAGGCACAAAAGAAGTAATCTACTTTTAAGAAATCCATCCCGGAAAAACTACATTGTGTATGGTAGACCTGTTTGGAGTTAGTACAACTCTCTGTGATCTTATGAGCATTTTGAGCGTTTTCGTGTGCTTAGATCTATAGGTAAAGGTACCTTTCGCCTCCTTTTTCATTACGGTCAATTGGTAAATTGGGTTGTTAGGTAAGCAGAATGGAAACCTGTTTTCTGTTCTGAAATTTTGTTAAGGGCTGCTATGTTAGAAGTTCCGTTTTAGTCCGAATAAATATATATTATTTTTCACAAGAATTTGAAGAAAGCGCTTTGGAGATATAGGATCTAACATTTTCTTAGGTTCTCTCAGCTGCTCTATGCTTATTACGTTTGTGTTTTATCAAGATTACAGGACCTGAAGGTATAAAATTGACAGATATTCAAAACTTCGACATATACTTGGGGAAACATTAGTAAAGAGAGTTTTCAGGTGACGTCACCGACGAAAAAAAACTGCACAAACTATGTCAGCATAAAATTTAATCTTTGTCATGTCATATCTGGGAACTTCAAACATCAAGTAAAAAACATCCTTAATATTCTTAAAAGCAAAACGTGTGTAGCAAGTCGCGAAGTCTCAGGATTCGATAGCCTCTATTTCGAGTTCCTTGAAGATAATGCGCACTAGTTTTTCAGCAGTCTCGTTTTCGTGTTGTACAGCCAGAGGAAATCTGTTGGGACTGGTTTTGCATGGCTCCATGACGTCACATCCTTTACGAGGGAGCTTTCCTTTCTCCGTGTTGGCTGTAAAGGAAGTAGAAAAATGGCATTGTCATTTCTTACAATTTAGTCTTACTGAGTAAATTGCTATGATAGTTTAGCTGATGGAAGGTGCCGGGGGAAAGAGACGGGATTGCCGAACACAGAAGCAATAAGCCTTTACAGCAACAGGTTACATGGTACAAAATCCGCCAAACTGGATTGCAAAACAGTATGCCAGACTCAAAAATAATATACAAGTAACTAGAAGAGTGTGATTTTTCTTTGTTTAGATTTCCAATAGAGACGGCTTACCTCCAGTGTGGCGGATTTTGAACGTCACATTTCAAAACTTTGATATCTAAAACTTTTAACCTTTTCCATCTTCACCTAATACCTAACCGCCAAGAACAAGCAACGAGTTGCTGAACTGGAGCTACAAAAAGTTTGAACAGGCAGATGTGGAATAATCGAACAAACAATCGAACGATTCCAAAGTCAGACCATCCAACCTGTGAAATTCCCGCGCGGTAAATTTTAATTACGCGTAACTCGAACTGGATTTTGTTGACAGCTAGTGTTTGTGTAGATACCGCAAGCCAGTTTGTTCGCCTACGCATGCGGAAAAAGGTTCATGTCTGTCTATCTATCTATCTATCTGTCTGTCTGTCTGTAAGTTTTCCTGCCTGCCTGCCTGCCTGCCTGTACGTCAATCAACATGTTAACTTCAGTGTTACACGCTTTTTTTTTATAAGAAACAAAATTTACAAGAACACCCAGGCTGAGATTTGCCCAAAAATTAAGAACAAGCTAAGAACAACCACCAGGCTAAAACTTTGATCGGAAAAATGTAAGAAACTTAATAGATCCTTAAACACAGATTGAGGTGTACATGAAAACAAAACTTGTCAGAATTTAGCTCGCTCAGCGTGTGCTGGAAGAGTGATAAGCAAGCTCGTCACGTTCACGGACGCTTTTCAAATTTTTTCGCTGAATGAAACAATAGCAAACGCAAATTTCTTAGTGCCATCTTATATATAATGTTCCGGGCAACTAATTCACTGTTTAAAAATATCAGGAAATAGGAACAATTTAAGAACAACTCGAGGCTGAAATCGCCAAAAAAATTAAGAACAGCCCAGGTTGAGCCGATATTAAAAAAAGCGTGTACTCTGCCTGTAGTCTTCTATAGCCACAAACGTCAATGTGGAGTTCTTAGCCGGCATACTGCAATTTTTAGAATTTTGAAAGTGGTGACCACTTATACGAAGGAAAAAATTGTCATTCAAAGACCCTCTATTTAACTTGAAGTAGACTTGACTATATGTTGTTTCCTATTGTTAAAAACCTACCAAATACATCAGCCGAGACGTCATTTATAGTTAACTCATGCATCCCTTGCTTTCGGGTCAACCTGCGGGTGTGAAATGGAAAAGACACGTGAGTATCTGTCTACAGGAACACTTTGGAGTAAAGAGATTTGTTTTGCTTTGCATCAGCAGTTAACAGTGCGTAATGGTACAATTTTTTTTGACAACTAAAGGTAAACTTCAAACCGATTATACATCTCAATACAAAAAGCTTATAGGTTGCATATTCGACAGGCAAGCACGAAGAACAGCTTGCAGGGCCGGGTGTATCATGAAGTAAAGTTGGACTGAAACATCCGTTAGACAAACGATAATCTTCCTCAGCAGTTTTACAACGAATTGCATCACATATATAGCTTGATTAGGAAAGCTTGTCGACGATGCTTTCGTTCCGAGAATGAAAAGTGAAGTTTGTTTTCTTTACTACACAACAATTTTTTTCGAAACTTTTTGTATGACAAATTTATACACTCTACGTACACGTAACATCAGCCTTAACGCCGAGATCTGTGCCGTCTCCTCAATTAGTCCCATTGCTATATACTTTGAGACGTAAGTAAAGTTTTTTATTTTTTAATTTTTATTTTTTTGCGGCGTGTAGCTCAAACAGGAGTTTCTGCAGCTCCATAAACAGAATTAACGTGCAGAGTTTTGAACAGCTGAAATATGTCAAAGTTTCTTTTTAATAGATTGGAAGAGTGAGACTTTTAGCTTATTTACCAGATTTGATGTTTTGAAGTAGTGCTGGAAAGGAAAGAAAACTTTATTACACTTTACAGTTTATTACACGGGGAGATTAGGTAAAATTATGTCAAATGTGAAGAAATATGTAAAGCTAGTTTTGTCCGTTATCAAATATATACTGAAATAGGGAAAGCCACGTAAATCATTTTGACCAATTAGTGTATAGATGATCGCTTTTGTTTCATAAGAACAGTTTTATAAGATCAACAAGGCTCAAATTTGTCCAAAAATTAAGAACAGGCTTAGAACAATTGAGGCTCGGTATCAGATGCAAAAGTAACTCCAAATTTTTATGGAAAAGCAAAACACATAACATCATTTAGGTGTTTCATTGCAGATCTTTCTGCAGTTTGATACAATAAGTGAGTATAAAAGAAGTCGGTGGCAAAGCGTATACACAGCAAAAATAAAACTTATTCTGTAGAAATGAAATTAACTTTATAGCAATATTCAGCAAATAAAACTCCTCGAATTGCACTAAATGTAGATTATAAATTTATACAATATCACAACAAATTTGTAGTATAAGCACAGTCCACTAAAATAATGTTGGCACCACGGTAAAATAATTATTTCTACAAATGAAAAGAAAAACCTAAGAACAAATGAGTCTTCGACGAGCCTCGGCCAAAAATAAATTGTTCTTACATGACCAAGGTTAGTTTTAATTAAAATTACGTATAAAAGTCTGTGTTTGATCATGGAAATTTTTAACTCAAATTGCAAACACACTTACCTGAGTGATTTCTTGTTCGTAGCCTCGATATCTGTTAAACTTGCCATTGTGCAATTTTCAAACACTGTTTTTTTGCTTTTTATTCCTAGAAAAATTGTATCAGTAGTTTTATGGCTTACAAACCTGAGTATCACCAATAAAAATCTACCTTTCGAAATTTTTTGTTCCATCTAACTACAATTGATAAACTTACTTGCCAAGCGCCTTCTATCGATCTTGTTTTCTTCATTCAACAGCCCATTTCCGAATTACGCTTCAACTCCCGGCCTGCGAACAAACCTGAAGTCGAGGCTTCGTAGTTTTCTCGCATCGGATTTTTGCTCGCGCGCCGGGAACTGAAGCGTTTTATTCGGACGTGGCCTATTTACCAAAAACAGTTGGCGACTGTATACTTTACACAAATACCTTAAAAAGCTAACGCAGCCATCAGCAGGGGACTTAGTGTGGACGAGGGGTGGAAAAAACGATTCTGTTGCGCTTTTAAATAATGAATTTTTTTAAAAACTCCATTAGAGACTTCCATCAGAAGCACTCAGACCTCACTGTCAGGACACTGTCCTGACAACACCAGTATTCTATTCCCATCGACAAGTGCGTGGTTTGTTTTTAAATAGGACGCCAGAGACTAGGCTTTGGTAGGTTGTGCCAGAACAATAAAGCATATTATACTTTTAGCAGTGCTCATACTTTTAGAAATTATGCCGAAATTATACTACTTTCTGAAAATTATGCTCTCTGTTACCGAAATCATGTTACTTAGATTTTAAGGAAAATAAAGATCACCAGTAGCTTAAACCTATCAATTTTTGACTTTAATGAACACTCATATAGTCAACCTTAGCGTCTTTAGCATCGCAAACACGCATTGTGCTCCTTGAAAAGCGGCAAATGATTTATACAAATATGATATCAAAATCAACCGTTTCTGGTTTCTGAATCCGTGTCAAAAACTTATAGCCCGCATACATGTTTTAGACGCCATCCAGGCAAAACCCTCGGTTCCTTCTTTTTACAGCTCAATATCTCCTTATTACACCCATTGCAACTGAGATTTCAAACTCGAAGACACAAACTTTCCCCTGGGATTTCTTCGATTCGATCATGAGCACACATAATTTATGGATCTAAGTTTCTCCTTTCCTTGTACTTTTCATTATTATTTTTAGGAACACGTTCTCTAGAGACTGAACACTGGAAGTGCTGAAAGGTCTGGAAGTGGATGTAGACGACAAGGAGGCGGACAGAAAATTCAGATTTAACTTATTTAGTTGCTAAAACAGCATCTAAGGTCGATAAAATTGACAAAACCTGCTTCAGAGACTCAAACAAAAAGGAAATTCGGTTTGTGCAAAAAGATCCCAAGCGCTCTATATTGCACTAACCAAGTACAAGCTGGATAGGTGAAAACAAAAGGAAAACGCTAGTGTGGACGAGAATCATTTGCTGCATGTTTGGTTAAATGAAAACGGAAGGTTTTGAAAATGCATCAGCGAGGAAGGGGCCTTAAGACTGCGCGCCTGATGTACTATAGACGGCTTGTGCATCAGCGCGCGCAGGTTGCTTCAGTTTACTTACCCAACCAGAGTAACGAATTTAGTTCACCTTTCTTGCAATCTGTTTTTTCAAGTTTTTCTGTCTATGTAATTCGTTATCTTGAAATACCTAAAGATTGTTTTCATGACGTCATAAATACTAAGGCAATCATGCACATATTTACAACCTGGAAAGTCTACGAAACCGTCCGATTATTGATCGCCAAACATGGTAAATTCTCTTTTGACGACAATGGATTAGTCTCTGAGAACTTAACAAAATTTTGTTGTGAAAATAACAAATATAATTCCAATATCATAATCTTTTTTCAGATTCTTCAACAGGAACTAACTGCCTTAATTTACAATTACGTCACAGTTGGTTTACGCATGCGCGGATTAATGTTGGATTTACGGAGTTTTGGACCTATGCATTAAAATCGGAACCTGTTGAGTTCGACGTTTAAAACAACTGTCGCACTTGCGTCGAATACTAAACTTGTTCAGCGAATTAGATACAATTGCATTCGCATTTATTTCAAATCTCACGAATTTAATTGATTTAGGCGTCGACCTGCACATGCAAATACATGTAATTCGTGAATCAGAAGGGCTTATATGAAATGCAACGTTTACACCATGCCTTTAATAGCTGTAATCGCGTAGCGCGCCATTAAACTGGTACAGTTGACGCCCTGTAGCGCACAGGTCCAAGACTCAAGGGGTTCGGTAATAAGGCCAAGCTTAAACTGCAGAACATCCACAACAACAGCTTTTTTTTCTCGGATGAAACTAGTTTCGGCTATCTTCGCGTGCGCTTCCCACATTTCAATATTGCCTCTGATCTCTGTCTCTTGCTGTGACACTACATACAGATTTGTAAGAAAGAAAAATTCATCTTAAAATCACCTTTGCTGTACCAAAGTACCGCACATGTTTTTAACCTATTCATTTTAATATTAAATGTAGGAATCTGCTAGTGTTCCTTTTTCGCCGAGTTTTTCGGCTAACGTTACTTTAAAAAACAATACAAATGCTGGCCAATCCACCGGGGTAATACACGTTTCAGGGTGAGAGAAGCAGAGCAAAGCGCACCTCTGACTGGGCCGGCTGGCTTCTTTTTTATCTGGCGACAGAAACAGCAGCAGTAAAGTATATGTTGAGCCAGCGTTTGCGAGCGTTAGTTTCATGTCAGGGTTGAAAAGAAGCTAATAAAAAGCTGACAAAATAAATTTAAAAAGAAAACTAAAAGTCAGCATTCTGCCCAGCCGCCTTGGCCATACATGGATATAAACTTTTGTTGGCGTAGCAATATATTTTTCCAGCATTAATCAATGATTGACACAGACACACTAAGACACTCCCAAGTCTATCTGCGTATATTATTTTAACAACCTGTGTGTTTGCTCCTTGAAAGGTAAAGTATTAAAATCTAAACTATTAGCTTTTTAAAACGAAAGTTACATTCCCCTGCCCTTGCACTACAGTTAAAACCCGTGTGAAAAAACACACGACTTTCTTGCTCGAGCTGATTGGTTCTTCATCGGGAGCTTTCTGTGAAACTCAGGAAAAATAACATTACATTTGGATAGTCTAGCAGTGTCAGGTTGGTGCTTTTTAAAAACAATGTGAAGTGGTAAGAAATTCTGTGTTTGCAATGGTCCGGCACATGTATGACATTTATTTATTGCGTTGTGGCTTTTAATTTTCGCGTTGTGAGTTTTATTTATTGCGTTGTGACATTTATTTATTGCGTTATGACATTTGCTTATTGCATTGTGACATTTGTTTATTGCGTTGTGACATTTATTTATTGCGTTGTGACATTTATTTATTGCGTTGTAACTTTTATTTTTTTGTGGTGACTTTTAGTTTTTGTGTTGTGACTTTTATTTTGTTGCTGACCCTTGTGGGCCACCGTAATTGCGAGACAAGTTGCTGAGAGAATTTACACCCAACCTTGGCAACTTGCAGAGATACAATTTAATATATTTCGAGAAAAGTTGTTGATGAAATTGCGCAGTGTAGCAGGGCCTTTAAAAGATTTGTATTTATGATGCGAGTAGAAACGAAACCTATCATCGACATATCTTTCTTTGACAAATTGAATCTTTCGTGCAAGTTGGCCTCCTTTAAAAATAACATTTGTCTTTCTCTATTCTTTAACAGTTTCAATTTAGACTGAATCAGAATGGTCAAAGATCATTTACAACGCAATAGCTAAACATCCGAAAAGCTAATAACAAGATTATTAAAGAGTACTTTCAGGATATCCGAGTAGCTGAGGGCAAACAGACCATTTTGCTAGACCAAACTTTTGCTAGATTCATTCCTTCGTGGGGGCTATGAGCAATGTTTTTGATGAATTAATGAGACGAAATTTGACCGAGTAATGACTTTTAACCCCGACAACTCGACAAGGGAATGGATCTAGCAAAAATTTGCATTAGCAAAATGGTCTATTGATCCACTAAGCACAACATATTGCTAGAATGTGCAGAAAAATGTTAAAATATTGCTCAACGTGAGGTTGTCATTGCGCCTTGTGTGTAGTTTGAGCCAAAAACGGCCTCGAATCGTCCTAAAACTACGCACAAGACACATTAACTGACGACTTCACGTTGAGGTACACAGGAGGAATCCTACAGCGGTTAGACACCACTGTGCACAGCACTGTGACAGCGAAAACGAACACAGCAATGTTACAGCACAGACAGACAAATGTAACAGTGCGAGTTGTCATGAAACTTACACACTCGGTGATTCCATATATTTACTGTAATTTGTAACGGCCGGTTATCGGCACGTTCGATGTGATAGCTGAAAATGTCTCATCAATCCTGCAGTGTCTATCTAATTACCCCCAAAATGGGCCAAAGTATAGCCAGATAAGTAAAGTTCACTTACCTAATGACATTTGTGCAGTCTCGTGTGATTTAGTGGGGTTTTGGGAAAGATTCCTCCGCGACCGTTGATGCCGCCCCCCAAAATACAAGGAAAAAGACAGGCGTGCAGCTTTGGACGACGGCCGGCACAGACAGCCTCCAGATTTTGGCCAAATTTCTGCAACTTCCAGGGGTCGCTCGCAAGCCAGATTTCGGCACATTGAACTCTTTTGAAAGCAATCTATCAAAAATTGTTGAAATCACCCAATTCTTACCGCCTGAAAAGCTCGCTCGAATTTTCAAGTTCGCGTCGAACTCCGTTTCCTCGGACTAGCACATTTGTTGAAGCGGGCCACTTGTGGAAAGATTCGCCCATCCTTGGTTTGCATGTAACGTCACAAAATATTGTTGTTGCAAAGTTACAGCTGAAAATAGCGTTTTCTTTGAGAGCTCCAGGTTCTGGATTTTTTAACAACTGACCGCTATCATAACTATGCGAGTCCTGCTGGCCACAAAAACCGATGCATTTATTAACATTGAAATGTCTAATGCCATGTTAAGTACTCAGAAAATAATTATAGCGAAACCTAATTGGCTGGAGCAAAAATTGTGCATTGCCAAGGACTTTGTTGTTTTGGCTGCCATGTTGGTTTACCAAAATGGCCGCCGCATACATTTCTCTTAAAAGCATACCATTGTTTATTGACCGGTATTGCATTCATCCTCCAAAACATTGTTCATTTCTGCAGTTTCTCACACCCAGAAACTTCTAAGCTATTACATGGTCCTAGGTTGCGATATGGCTAACTTATTTTTTCTCAGTGACGTCGTGCAAACCAAAACTACTTGTATATCCTGTATATATACGAATCGAAGGTTAAGTTTAGCTTTAACAAAACCTTAATTTTGCAGAATTCATAAAGACACTGAGCATAGTGCATGGTCAGGATGGAAAGAATCTTGGTCCTGTGTGTATTGCTGTTGGTAACCGCGGCTGTAGTCTTGAAAAGCACTGGAGCGGAAGACCTCCACAAGTCAGTTCAGATTCCAGGTAAATCTTTATTTAATTCTGTTTTTAAATTGTGTATCTTATTTTACTGAAGAATTTTTATTCTTAGAACAATACTATTCATCATGTTAGTTAATAGAAGACATAGAATGCTTTGTAAATTGGAAGAAGCTCTAACATCGCTCTTGCTGATAAAAATCGTGATTTTATCCAAACGTCACAAGTAACATATCGAAGCTCAGATCAAATTTGCCATTAAATGTTGCCTTCTTCTTGTACATTTTTCATTAGGTTTTAATTTTTAAAACACTAGAATAAGGATTACAGTTTCAGTTCTTTATGTTGTTCACAAAGGAATTTTTACTTTGGATTTTTCCAGTATGATTCGTAATGAAAGGTAAGTACGGATTGGCGCGTATTGGATGTGCTTGCTTGATTTTACTCCTAGACTTTGCTTCCACACTTGATTTGAATGACTGTTTGGGTTCTTTTGTTTCCTAATTAGATCACGAACATAAAGGAGGGCAAGAAGGAAAACGAAAAGAAGAGGTAACTGAAGGAGTAGAAGGACGAGGAGAAGGGAAAGAAAGGAAAAGAAAAGGAGCAGGAACCGGAGGAGAAGGACAAGGAGGAGGCACATAAGGAAAAAGAGAAGAAGGGCAGGGAGGAGGAAGAGGAGGGTTGGTAGAAGAGCAAGGGGGAGGAGTGGGGGACAAGGAGGAGGAGCAGATGAGCAAGGGGGAGGAGAACAAGGAAAAAGAAATGAAAGAGGGAGAGGACAGGAGATAAGAGGAGTAAGAGGGCAACGACGAGGAGCAGTCGAACGAGGAGTAGGAGGGCAAGGAGGTGGAGGAGAAGAAGGTGGAGTAGAAGGGCAAGGAGGAGGAAGAGGGGGTGAAAAAGGAAAAGCTGGAGGACGAGGAGGTGGAGAAGGAGGAAAAGGAAGAGCAGGAGGACAAGAAAGAGGAGCAGTGGAACGAAGAATGGGAGGACAAAGAGGAGTAAGAGGGCAAGGAAGAGGAGGGAAAGGTAAAGGAATGCAAAGAAGAGGGAAAGTGGGAGAGCAAGGAGGAAGAGGAGGAATAGGAGAAAAAGGAGGAAGAAAAGAAGTGAGAAGGCAAAGAGGAGAGGGACGAGTAGGAGGAGGAAGGCAAGGTGAAGGAGAGAAATGGAAAAGGGTAATAAAACGTTGGGGAAAATATATAAGAGGAAGTGGAGGTTCAGAAGTACAAGGACGAGGAAAAAAGAACACTGGAAAAGGTAAATATGAAAAAGGTGATCAAAGAAAAGAAATCGTAATATGTTCAAGGTTGTAAAATCCAAACATGTTATCCAAAGAACTAGAAATTTCAATGTGCGGAAACAACGAGTGCGTTCATTTGACCGTTTTTCGGAACAAGAGTATATTGGAATATTTAAAAGCAACAAAAAGTAAATCAATTATCCAAACTAGGATGAGCTTGAAATACACAGCTTATTTTGTACCATCGGCAACAAGTATACTGCTTGACAAAAGAGATTAAAGTTCCTATCCCATGTGTTCCTATCCCAGTGTGAGTTAGTATACCAAACAAAACAAGGTAAGCTGCTGATCTTATGTGTCATTTTAAAAGTATTTATTGGAACAACAGCAGTAATAAATAACTCCTAAAATATTCAAAACATACCTAACTTGTGATCATCAAGTTTAATAAATCGCAATGTAAATTCGATCGATCTCAAGTACTCAACACTTGCAGTATTTCAACGCTCAATACCGTTGAGTTTGAGGAAAATAACAGAATTTTATTACGAAAAGCAAACTTTGCTTTTATGATTCCAAATTAAAACCTGGATTGTTTTTCTTATTTTTTTTCCAATTTTGAGCCTAATTGTTCTTATATTATTCTTATAAAAAAGCGTGTAATGCCGAAATGCTGCAAGAAAATCTATCGTCAGAGCTCAAAAGCAGTTTAAGTTGTAACTACATGTTTTCTTCCAAGTTTGCTTTCACGACTTTTCCATTTTAAATAACCTTTCACCCATTTAAAAGTTAAAACGTTGGTCCCCCTGGTACGTATGTTAATTCTTTTAAACGAACCGGAAAACTTATCCAGTTTCTTATATTTTATATCCCTGGGACGTTTCGGGCTTTTCCACTTCAAATCACCCTGGGCCAACTCAAAGTGTCCAATAGCTGGTATGTTGGGTAAGTTTGTTAGTTCTTATGAAGGGAGCAGAATATTTATCAAGTTTCTTGTATTCCCTTCCTGAAGGGCGAAAAGGCGGTCCCTTAGCGATGTAGTTGAGGTAAAACAACCAGCAGTGCCAACATATCATTGTACATACGGCCGAACAAGTAAACTAATCTTAACGCACTGAACAGAAAAAATGGAAAGTGAAATTGCAAAAGCAATACTAAGGTTATAACAACACAAAGTATTAATCGTTACTAATGTTGCTTTATCTATTTAATCTTACTAGCTACTATAATGCGTTTTTTATCACCATTATTCACACTTTTTATACACCTAAATCAAAAAAAGTTGTCTCCGGATTTGTCTCATTGTGCATTGCGCGTTGTTGCATACCCAGACCGCAACGCATCATGGATGTAACGAATATTTGAATAGCATTGTTGGTGTCTACTATGATACAGCGACATTCGTTCTCCACATTGCTTACAGGGCTTTTACAAGAGTGTCGCTGTTTCATTTAGGCACCTGTTTAAAAATTCGTTACATCGAGCGTTGCAGTCTGGTTATGCAACAATGCGCAATGCACAAAGCAACAAACCTGAAGACAACCGTTTTTTAATTAGATGTAAGTTTACCAGTTGTTCGTTCAAGACACATTACAGATATATGGAACTCTGAAGTTTGTGTTTATTCAAGAGCGAGTTTGTTTGCTGAGTGAGCGCCAAAGAGCGCGAGCTTCATCTAGAGGGGTCCGGGGGCATGCTTTCCCGGAATTGTTTGAATTTTGCGCTTCAAAATTGCCGGAAACACACTTATTCATTAAAACCAGACACACGTACTTCTTATATGGAAGAAATTTTACATTTTTAAGCACTTCTGAAGGCCAAAACAGTAGAGTTACTATCCAGAAGAGCGCTAATGCGACTAAAAATTAGTCAGGGAGAGAAAACTATAAAAAGTATAGTTAGCGGCAATGCCACGAGGTGTCCTGTAAGGAGTCATATTGACTAAGTACAACTACTTCTCTGCCTTTATGGAAGTCCTAAAGTTATGACAAGGCAGTATCTGAGACTGTATTTGTAATTGTCCATTCAGTGTTGCTGTGTGCGAAGTTGCAGTACAACTGTTGTGATGCAAAACTATTAAAATGCAGAAAAAAATGTTGTCTACTCACTTTTTTCTTTGAAATTCGTTCAAAGTCCTTAGATATTTAATTTTAGTATTAGCCAAACAGGTGGATAGCACTTTTCGCGTGTTAGATCTCATTAGTTCATCAGATGTGGTATATCTTATACGGATATTCACCACCAGACGAAATTTTCAAAGTGGTGGCTCGTTTTGCCACTGTCACGGAAGAGGAAATTGGTCAAATGAACGAAGTAGCTACTCCAGCAAACAGAAAATCCACCTGTTTAGTTAATACTAAAACAACTATTCCCCTAAGTGTCGGTGCCTAGTGAAAAACATTCACGGTTCGATGGAATATATAGAGGATATTACACGGTTTCCGAAAGATATGGATATTATCTTCGAGCGCAAAAAAATCTCACGAGTTGAGCGCAGCGAAGCGAGCGAGACGTTTTGGCCACGAGAAGATAAAACTCATAATTTTGGAAACAGTGTAATGTTCTTTTTATTATATGGGCGCCGAACAAGCTTTTTAAATTTTTGCGGAAAATCTTCGGAGGGGTTCGAAGATTTTTTCACTAGTGAAGATACGGAAAATATCCTACGCGGGACCCGGATGTACTGTCATATGGATTCTACGAGTGGTTTATTTTCCAGTAAAATACTGTTGCCCATGTACTAAATCTCACTATTCGCCTCGAACAATTGTTTTATTAAATACCAAACACTAGATAAAAATAACTTGAATTCTATTTTCTACTGAGCCGAGTTTTCGGTCATTTTAAGGGAAAATTTTCCGTACAAAAATTGTCAGTTTCCATATTTGGACAAATTGCAGTATACAGGATTTATACCGTGAGTAGAGAGCCAATCAGATTGCAAGAATTTCAATATCCAGTGCTTGGTATTTAATAAACAGATTTATTGAGTGGTGAAGCAGTTATGAAACTTTGTAAACATCAATCAATAGGCCAACAACTAAGAGGATTTATGAGCCATGAACAAATGGCTAGCATAGTCCAAATGATACGATAACACACTCACAATGCCAAGACATAAACATCAGAAAGAGATTTCACAGTTCCTGGAAGGTAACCGAGGCAAAAACATTTCAATTATCTTGGGGGCACAGGACGGGCACTGTAAGAAAGACATTAGATCGAAAACACCTCAAGTAGAGAATGCGTTCTCAAATAGGAAAGAACTTTTAACAAAGTTTGTCAGCCTTAACCTAAAGAAAAACATTGTTAAGACTGGCCGTATTTATACTAGAGACGACTAAGACCTCTGACACGAATTAACCGTCTTGTATAAATACGGGAAACAAGGGAGACGAATTAGTCGTCAGACGAATTAGTCGTCTATAAGTTAAGTTCTACTGAAGGACGCACTTAGCAGACGAAATAGTCGTCCCAGACGTTTAATTCGTCTGGTATAAAGACGCGACGAACATGGCCAGACGAACTTGGTAGTCACATGGCACAGCATCAGAGCACAGCATCGAGGTTGCACTAGTACTGCGCATTAAACTGTATTTTGCCGCAAAATGCGTCTGTTAAGTTCATCTCGTTTTATTCTCGTCGCACTTAACATAGAGACGTCTAATTCGTCCAGACGTCTCTAGTATAAAAACGGCCACTGTTATTTAGAGCACACTGCTATATTGGCGCCGAGTTGTAGGCATTAAGAAGAGACGATATTCGAAAGTTTGAGAGCTGCAAAATGTGGCTTTGGAGAAAGATCCTGAACATCTCCTGGTCGGACAAAGTGACTAACGTTGAGGTACCTCGGCGTGTTGAAGAAGAGAAGACAATTATATTCACCGTTTAACTGTGAGAGGGATTGGCTGAGACAAACATAGCCTAACAGAAGTAAGGAGGCCTCCTGAGGGACCAAGAATGGTAATACTGGACAGAATTAAGAATGGCAGCTTGTACAAATCTCTAAGGGGGAGAGCCATGGAAAGTTAACTTCAAGGACGATCCTGCTTATGGGCTGAACACACATACACATTTTATATCTTTTAGGTTCCACCAGGCGGACCTTTTTTACCCTTAGGGGGGGGGGTTCGTGCGCACCCCCCTCACCCCTGCCTACGGGCCTTGACCTTGAAAAAAACACGACACAAACAGAACTGAACGCGAACCATGTTTCTGGAGTTTTGATTGGCTCTGCGAACACTCGGCGAACACACACACGCGTCATCTGATTGGGTTTTGGAGCATGCTCATTTGACTCAGTCTCTGATCATGAACTTGATTTGTCGTTGGAACTGAAGCTTCCGTCAACAGCTAAAAATCTTTCGATTCAACAGACTGTGCATGTGAAGAGCTTCTGCGTAAGTCCATTGTCACCATTGGTAAACGAACAGTTTTAATATTTAAAAACCGTCAAAGTCTTGCTGTTTTTTCTTTCTTGGCATTGGCAGGTGAAACAAAAGGGTATACATGTAACGAAAGAGATTATTTTAAACGTTAGACGATAGTCGCTCCATCAAAACTAACAAAATAGAAACTTTACTTGTTTGTCAGTAGCTGCGCTTTTGACTTGGCACGTCAATTTGGTCACAAGTAGGACTACTAAAGTAGATATACTCAATCATTTAGATAATCTTACTAATGATAAAACGAATCTTTAACTCGTTTTAAAAAAAAAAATTCTTGATAAGACATCGAGTCTGAAAAAGGCGAGAACTTGAGATTGCGCCAGTTCTCTCAGTGAACTTGTAACACCGACCGCACCTTCTCACAAGGAAAACTAACAATTTTCTTAAATCTAAAATGAAACACTTTAAGTTAGCCTGCTTGCAGGCGGTGGACGGTGTTTTTATCGCGGAAAACTCGCAGTGCAGCTCAAAGATGGCGGCGGCAATAGCTGCACTGCGAGTTTTCCGCGATAAAAACACCGTCCATCGCCTGCGCAGGCTAACTTTAAGTGCTCGATCAAGTACCTCTTCTGCCAGCTCTAGTCTAAACAGATGGACACTTTTAGTACTACTTATCACTCTCTATGATATAACTCTATCACTATGTCAGATTTCTATGGTATAAAAAGTTGTGCATTTGGTTTATATCCAGTCGTGTTATCCTCTGTAAGCCCTGGGTGTCATGATTAGTGAGTCTGCATCTGCAAGAAGAAATTTACAAAAATTTATTAATTTCCAGGATTTTGCGCCACGGACAACTTTTTGCATAGCAACTTTAAGACAAGTTTGTCGTCTTGTTATTTGTGAGGAAGCAACAAATCGTGTCGACTGAGTTTCTGCAAAAATACGTCATAAGCAATCACAATTATCTGCTAATATCACAGTTTCAAATTAAAGAATCAAACTTTGAGTCATAGTGACACAGTACCTTAGCTGATAAAGATACACACAGATATTTTGAAACTTTTTAAGATAATATCAGTTTGGGACGAAAAGTGATGGGAGCGAGTGGTTAATTCTTAACGATTTTCTAGTAATATTTTGTGGTATTTAGGCAAGTTTAAAACTAACTTTGGAATTAGTAGTTAATGGACGAACATCAGCTCGAATGCTATCCAATGAGTGGCACTTGCTCGCTAAGTAATGGTGTTTGTAGCATTTTAATAACTTTTTCTCCCATTTAATTCTCATCTACAATTATCTCAACAAAAACCAAAATGCGACCTGTTCTAAACCTTAGATTGAAATATTGTTTCCAACACCTTTGTACAAAAGATGAATCAGCCTCCGAGGTTTAAGCCTCCTTAATTATCTTTCACACATCTAGTACTCATCAATAATTACTGCTCCACCTAATAAAAACACCCCATTAACTATTTAATAGACCAGTTTCATATTCCTGGTTGCCGCTGATTACAGTAACTCTAGACTCGCTTTACAGGACGAGCCTCGTCTTGATGTTAAATATTCAAAAATACCAGCGAGATCTGAATCTCCAACAATACACAAAGTTGTGAATAGCTCATATTCACTCTGGAACTTATGAATATTTAACGTAAGGACGAGGCTCGTGCTGTAAAAGCGAGTCTATAGTCATTGTAATCAGCGGCAACTGGGAATACGAAACTGGTCTATTGAAAAAGAACACAGACAGAAAAAACCGCATCCTCATTTCTCCTTCAGCTTACTAAAATACAGGAAGCGGGAAATCGGCTTTCCTCATTTCCTTTCATTTACAAACAAATGTGTACAAATGTAAGAAAATCTGTTCAAATATTTTTAAGCTATTCTGCCAGAATTTAGTCGTAAGACAAAACTCTAACTCTGTGGGTGTGGGGGTGGGGAGGGTTAGTTAGAAGCTTTTTCTTGATGGGGAGGTCCAAAAGATAGGTAACTTTTGGAGGATTCTAAGAACAATCAGTTTGCCAAAATAGCTTGGAATTTTGTGCTGATTTAAGTGGAGCCCTGGGCTGAGAAAATGTCTAGTGGTTTAAACGTGGTAGATTATAGTGCTGCATAAATACCCTTCTAAGCAATAGCTCTAGAACAGAAATCGACCCAAAAAGAAAAAAAGAAATCTGATCCTGATGGGAATGAAACCCACAACCTCTGGAACAGCTCACTGTTACTCTACCAACTGAGCTACAAGGCCAGATGGGAGCTGGCTGTGGGAAATTAAGATGGTAGTCAGCAGTAAATGAAATAATGAATATTTGTAATTCCAATAATTAGCATATACAAACTCTGTGGCATTGGTATTTCAAGCAACTGCAGACTAGTGGCCAATGTCCAGCCCCTGAGAGGTGGATAATTTGTTTAGAGTGAAACAATGGTGACCGAGGAGAAAAACCCTGTAAATGCTCAGTTTCTCAAAGTTACAAGTTGTGTCTTCACTGAGTTTGTTTACACTAACTATGCAACTTTTCACCTTCATTTAGAGAACAACTACTTAAAAAAAGCAACCATAATATCTTACAGTTTTCATGGATGAGGTTGGAAAAGATGAGGCCTACAAACGAGTATTTCTTGGTTTCCTCATCATCTTGCATCCCTCTTTTAAATGTTCGCTTCGATGCCTCATCCACCCGGTCGGGTTTACTACCACCTGATTCAAATGTCCTTGCAAACAATCAGAGGAATGATGTTTCAAAAAGAGTCCAAGGTTTATAGATATCCGACAATCCCTAGTTTGGAGTTTAAAAACAATTGTAACAGCTTGTCTTAGTTTACAACATTAATAACATACATGAAAAAATTACTCTATTCTGATTGGCTGAAAGCAGTGCAATTAAAGAGTAACACCAGTGCAAAAAGTGTAACACGCGTGCAAAAAATGTGATACCAGTGCAAAAAGCGTAATGCCAGTGCAAATTACAAATCAAAGTTTTCGAGTCTGATCTTCAGTCCTCAGCTGTGAGAGATTGGATTATCATAAAAATTTTCATAAACCTCCCATAACATTCGAAAATTTTCCGGGGGTTTCCGAAGTTTTCCGAGCATTTCCGAACACTTCCGAAGATTTCAGAAAATTTTCAAAAAGTGTCGAAAGGTCATTTTAAGAACTTTCCGACATTTTCCGACATTTTCCGATTTTTTCCGAAGATTTCCGAAGACTTCTGAAGATTTCCGAAGACTTAAAAAAATTCAAAAAATGCTGGAATGTTGTTTTTCACGTTTTGCAACAACTTT
>JAOBRG010165320.1:0-18251 GCA_027574985.1 Umimayanthus nakama | reverse complement strand
ATTGACTATACGGGTATGTGCCGCTGGCCAGGGTATGGTTTTCAGGCCTTCGAGTTTAGAACAGGGTATACAAATCAAGAAAACAATGTTGGGAATAGGGCATAGAACAGCATAAAACTTATAAACAGTTTAAATCAGGTTAGAGTAAATTTTCTTGAGAGACATATGGACACGTATCGAATACGCGTAACTCTATTTTTGGCTTGGATTTTGGGTATCCAGTTTAGAACAGGGTATCAAAGCCAAGTTAAATCTAGTTTAGAACAGGGTCAGGTTTCTGGAGGACCAGCGGGACACCCCCACCAAAATTTCTGTTCAGTACCTCCCCCCCTCCCCCCCGGGAACATACACTAAAACGACCACTTCGTTTGCTCCCTACGAAATGCTCACTCAGTTTGTTTGACAAAGACCTCCACACTACCGGTAGCTTTCTAGTATAGACAAAGGCCCTTCGGCTCGGCCACAGAGATCGCTGACTTTTCATGTCAAACTCTACCTTACACTTATAAGTTTCTCCGCCCTTTGGTGGCGCGCCATAATTGTCCCATAAATCTCCTTCTCTCTTTCTTTTCTTTCCAGTCTTTTCACCTTAAGTTTGTTAGCAAGTTTCTTAAATTTAAATTCAAATTTAAAAGAATTTTAAGAGTTTGTTGTTGTTGTTGTTTCTTAAATGATCGACGAACATCCTCGGTCAAATACAAACGTGTTCTCTGGTATACTCTTTAGCAGATCATAAACCTGTTTCAATGTGGTCATTGCTAAATACACTATAAAGCTTTTTAAGATAAACCCCTGTTTAACTGACTGCGATTTTACCGACACCTCCTGCATGTATGCCAGATAATATGCCAGCTACAGGGTGTCTTCGTTATCCAACCGTGTTAAAGATGTTTGATTGGAAATACTTTGCAAAATAATGGGACATAAAATAACGTGTACAAACAATTAAGTAGCTTATTGTTGCAAACTTGCAAAGTTGTACACTTTCATTCTAGTAGGTAAAACACGACTGAAAAGGTCTGCGGCCGGTGATCATCAGAACCGAACAGAACACGGAAGTGGGAGAGCGTGTCATTCTAGGCGCAGCCTTGCACTAACGAAAGTGCGAAAAAGTTTCAGACATCTTAACACTACCACCTTATATAACTGAGTGTGGGATGTTGAATTACAATTGTTATATCTATTTACGGTATAAAAGAAGGGACGATATTTGTATAAAACGTTTCTTTAAGAAAAATGAAAATGTTACCTACAATCTGTTGTTTCATGTACTAAAAAACTACATAACAGATTTTATAACCTTAGTATATAATTTGCAAAGTTCTGAAAATCCAACTATCTCCCTATCTATAGATTTGTACTAATTTTTAAGTTAAATGAAAGAGAGTAAAATTACTTATACATATACAAATCAAATGCAAGTACTTTACTTACACAACTTTGTGTTAACGTTTTCTTGAACTGTTTGATGTTCCTAGACCGTTTGGTTTGCGCGTGCTAAGTGTACTATGAGAATTCACTGCATAGCGAAATGGGAGGGCTGGGCAGTTGACGTGAGCGCCTAGAGGCCAAAGTTTATTTGTAAATTACCTTTACTATTACTTTATCTATTCAGTCGAACAGCAAACAATAATAACTGGACATACCATCACTAAAAGCTTAGAAGTAAGTGCAAGTGTAGTGATGACAAGTTATTTTGCTGATCTGTTGCAACTCCATGTGGGTAATAACACAATTTTTTCGCAAAGTTTAATCCAAATGATCACTTTTGATTCTCGTCCAGTGGTTCACAACATCGTTAATAGGCACAGTAAAAGTTTAATAATAGCCCCTTCTCTTCCGTAACAAAACAACCTTGTTCGAGGGCTGCGCTTTTAGGCGGCACTAAAATAACTTTTTTTAACAAGCAGTACATGCAGTTTTTTCATTCTAATCTCACTATCTTTAAGTTTAGTTGGATATGTTAATACGTTTCAGCTGATGGTTTGAAATGAGTCGTTTCGTTTTACATTTTATTATTAATATTAATTTTACTGTAAATATATAACGCCGTTATATATTAATGGAGCTCAACTGGTTCTGATATGAATCGAGTTCTGTCCAGGGTACACTTATCATTGAGATTTTTTTACTTCAGGCGTATTTTTCACTTCGAGTGCAGAATTAGTAATCAGTATTTTTTAATCGTAGGTGGCGCTTGTTAGAGTATGGCACTAATTGGTTATTAGCGTTTTTTTTCTCCTAAAAATAATAATTCCTAAAATATTCTGAATACACCTAACTTGTGATCATCAAGCCGACTTTTTTTGGTTTAGTTTTTTCTTTTAGAGTTGGCTTTGGATAAGGGTTTAGTTGGGGCCAGGGTACGTTAGCATTTGTCAGTTTCCGCAATCACGACCTTGTCTTCTTCATGAACACGACAATAAGCTCTTGCTCGAAACGACATCGACTGTTATAAATGATCTCGATCGCTTACGAATTAGAAAATGCAACTGCGACCCCATCCCATCCAGGCATATCAACAAGAGGTTGCGTAGCTCACCATCTGGCTCATTTGCAGGAAATTTGGCGTAGCGCGGTTTTGTTGATTTTGTAGCTTTTCACTCAGTTGTTTACTTAGACCAACGCATACACCATTGCAGTAGTTGAAATGAGGCTCAAATCGTTGAGATATTGCTGAGAAATGATTACAAGACAATTCTTAGAAATAAACTTTTTTATCAAACGCAGAGTTTTTTTAGCTCCCAAATTGTATTCAACAATTATGCATACACCATTTATTTAATTTCATAAGTGAACTTCACAAAAAAGACGACAATTTATTTTATGCCTTTATCATGAATGTACTTGTTTTAATAAAAGATCTGAACAACAGTTATTTGTCTCAGTCGTCTCCCTTGCTAAAGATAATTAAAATGACTGTTTTAGCTATAATTCTGTAGCTCGTAACAACACTTTGATAATTAAGAATTCTTTTTTGTCTTTAAAAACTGCAGATTTCCAGTACGGAATCGTACTAAGTTCATTGAGCAAGTACACTCCAATTATAATGATCATAAAACCATTGTGAGCTACGACACTAAAAAAAATAATTTTTAATTAAACAACGCAAAAAGACACAGTGTTCTCTGGTTCTTCTTGTAGCTGTTTTAAGTATTTGTGCAAATTAAGAAATTGTAAGCTCACATTCTTTATTAACACTTTTTAAAATAGAATAGGATTTATAATAGGTCACATACACAATCCTGTTAACAACTTTTGCAATGAATAGTTAGTCGTCATTTCAAAGACAATATAATATTTGGTATTTACAAATTGAAATCTGATATAATTATTAGATTATTATAATGAAATTATGGAAACAAACTGATCAGAAGTTAGTTGCGTGTTTGGTTGGAAGCTTCGTTCCCATGCCAATTTCATGCTTATCAATTTTTCTTTTCTTTTTTCTTTATGTGCTGTCAGTTAAAGAAAAATTGCTCCTTGTGTAATTACTATAAACTTGGCAGTGACCTTGGCAATCTTTGGTTATCTGTGATCAACTTAAGTCAAATAGAAACGTGAAAATAGATTAGATACACTACAATTATAACTGGCTACACTACAACTGACGAGAATTTCCAGTGATACTTGGAAAGTGATTGCAGTGGGTGAGCGAATGAGCGTATGAGTGGTTCAGTGAATCGATTGGTTCTGATAACCCAGTAGTTCATTCCAACAGTCAGTCAATCAGCCTGTCAATCATTTCCAACAGCCGGTAAGCCGATCAATAGGACAATTGACTTGTTTACTGTCTAAGCTGTAAATATCCTCTTCTTAAATCAGTAAATTTAATGACTAGGCTTTTGAAAGCAAGAAACGTTTTAGCTAGAAAAGGCTCAATATGTTTATTATCTTCTTTTTGCTTTTATTTTAACCTTCTTGCCATAACTAAGTCTCGGCAAACCTTGAAATAAATATTTTTAAAGCTTTTATTGCTATTAACAACAGGAAAACAGGTTACAACTAGTATTTATCTTTTTGAAAAGAAAACATTTATTTTAGTTGAATTTCCTTAGTTTCATGATAAAAAAGACGTATTTTATGGATAACTGGCTTTGGTAAGTTTCATGTAATGTTTAGAAGTACCGTTTTAAAGAAAACAATTTCTGGACAACAAATTCTAGCAGTTAATTTTAATTATCTTTTTGTTTGGAATTTTTATTAATTAAGGAGAGCGTTTTGCTAAGGCATTGTATTAATTCAAAACCAATTTTGTTTCATCTTGTTAACTTGCAGAATGAAGATATCTTTCTTTTCTCTTTAATGTTCTTGCAACAGTTTGTATTTTATTCAACAGCAATTTTCTTTAACACCGATAAACGATGCTTTTAATCTAGTAACCGAAATTTCTCCGTCCAGTTCTGCCAATAGCAAGTCTTCATTGTTTTAAAACTATACCATTAAGATAATTGGTAGTTGTTGATTTTGAATATTTTTGAAGCAATCAGTAAGTAGAATACTTTAATAGTGTAAACAACTATTTGCCGGATCTTGTAATTTCATGCCATAGCTAAGATCCAGTTGGAGAATGGAAAGAAAGACCTTACACATATTCATTTTTTGTAAGATCTCTAATAATACTTTAGTGTTTACCCCCAGTTTGCTTTAAAAGAGCAAGTTGAAAACAACCTCACGCTCCTTCTTAAACGCATAACAGCTCCACTTTCAACTACTAGAACAACTATTTTAGGTACAAAAAAGTCAAGCAAAGTTTGAAGTTGGCTCAAAACTTAGTATAATTTTTGCAAATATTTGAAAGCGTTTTCGTGTATTTTGAGTAAAAACAATGAACAAAAATAACCCAATAAAGAAAGTGTAGAATTGACTGAAAGGTTTTGAGATTAAAGTGTCACCATTTACATAAAGTTAAGAAAATTGAATGTTTCACTCGCTGGCACTTTGAAATTGTTACATGTTTTAACACCAATGCCAGGTATCGATATAAAAAATTCCCCACTAGCGCAAAATTGGGAAAAACAGCTATAAAGATCAGTCATAAATTACAACTTCAAATATGGGTCAACTTAACCGTACCCTCAAACATGTTTGCGGTTAAATGTTCTGTTTTGTTTACGACAGATATACAGTATTGTAACAAATTACTGTTGACTCCATAACTAGAAAGGAACTTTAAAACAAAACTATTGAATTAAGAGTCTACTCTCAGATTTAATTCCAAAAAATAATTTGTATACAAAACCGTGCAGAATGGGAAGAAATGAGAATGTTGTTCATTACGGTTCATTTAGAAATAGTCGAGTTGTAAATGATGGAAAGTATCGTCAACTTTGCTCATAAACTTAAAATTATTGAATTGCAGGGTTTCGATAATAGCTTCATAGTTGTGTAATACAAATATTTACGCACAAAAAACAGCTTTTGTTCAGGTGAAACAATATTGTTTAGCGAGTTACCGGTAAAGCTTTTAAAAGTTCAAAAAACATGGAGCTCAATTGAACCTTAAATCAACTGAAAATGTTTCTAAAAGGCTACCAATTATGCAGAATTCACTTGTCTAAGTTGAAGACTTAAGCTATAATTGTTACCTTTGCATTTCCCAGCTAAGGATACGATTCATTAAGAGATACTTTAATTGCCAGACCCTTAATGTAATCCTTGGATAAATTTGACTTCATATATAATGGATAACATGCAACCGAAACGGCGGGTAGAGATACTTTGAAAAGAAATTTTCAAAGTTTTTGAGGGTCAAATTTTAATTTTTTGCCAAGTGTTGCTGCGTTTCGGTCAAAGGAAAATCCTCAAATCTTTTAAATTAAGAAAAAGTGGCGGTTACGGTTACCGCTTGGTACAGTACAAATGAAAACATACACTAATCCTAACCACAACAGCTGCCCTTTCCAAGCTTTACTCGGCTCCAGTTAATGGTAAAGGACAACTCTTCAATTAGGCAACAAAACTAGAGAACAATAGTACTTAATTAACGGGTTGTTTTGTTAAACAATATCGCTCTTTAAAAGCTCCTATTCTCAATTGTTAGTCCTCCGGTTGGCACATGCGTAGTGGGGATTGAGAACTTGTTTGATTGGTTAGTTGAGTGGCAGGTGTATATCACATTGTAATCTTGTTGTGAACAACCCATTTCAGTGGCGCAGTTAACAGCCCTTGATGTCTAGCGCCCGCACAAATATTTACGCACATCTCGAGAGCGACGACGTCGAAAAGAACTCAGGATGCCCAAATCGTTTTTGGTCAAAAAGTCTTCATCGTCTCCCACATTTGCGCACAGCAGGGTGCAGGAAGGTAACTGACTAATAACTATTTGCTCTTTAAATGTCTCTAAATCACTGCCAGGAAAAAACCCTGCTGGCTTTGGTTTCTTGGATATTGTTTTAAAATAGTAACAAAGATACACTAGAAGAAAAGTTGTTGAAAGGCTAATTTGCGAGCAAGGTTGAATTGGTTCAAAAACAAGAAAGTGAATTTTAGAAGACAGTACAAGAGGTCATCTTGATGGTATTGACTATTAAGCGCGATTGATAGTCAAGTGAATTTGCTCTGTCAACATCAATCGAGGAGCTGTTTGCCGTGGTTCTTAGCAGTGGAAGCTCTTTATGTCCTAACAAAAATTAATACAATTGCTAACTCTACACAAATACTTTTTTTATTTTCTTGGTACGAGAGAATATCCAATGAATAGGAGAGAATTAACATTATAATCCAAAACAACGAGCAGTAATGCTGCCGCAAGATTTGAGATAATAATTAAGTATTATTTTTATTATTATTCTCAGTCAAACGACTCGGTTTCGATAGCTTTAGAGCTCACTTGAAACGTGTTTCCCCGGCTTAAGTAAACATTAAAACGACTTCTAAAGATCCAATGTGTACACTCCACTTGACTTTATTTATGTTTCTACCAACATCGACAATCCCCTCATGAATTTCGCTAAAATTTGATGTTCACAGACAGAATGTAAATCTCCGCCGAAGTAACCTTTGTAGATTATACGGAATTCTCAGTGGCTTCTCGGCAGAGGATTAGAACTCACAATTCAAAAAAGTTATCGCTTTGTGGTGATTGTAATCTACTCGAAAACCTCGACGATTTATCTAAAGGCACGAGCTCCTGCGGCGAAGATTTGATGTTTTTAAAAACAGGTGCTTTGAACAACTAGAGGGCTCATAATAAAAAATTCATTACCTTTTCGTCCCACTTGCTTGCTAAACACAGGTAGAACAAACGACCATTTTCTTTTATTTCTCAAAACAAAATCTTGACCAGCGAGTTAAGCACGTGTCTTAAAGTACAAATCGCGTAGTGTCAATGATAGAGTAAAAGAGCGAAAGATACGTCGCACGTAGACAAATAGCCTAGACTGTGTCTTGCGCGTTTCTTTAGGGCCTTGTCTTAATCTTACTGATCTATAATTAATCAACTTAATCTGCAAACTTACAACATAGTAACCAGCAAATGGTTGTTAAGAGTAATGTCGCTTAGTTTTCACTGATATCTGATTTACAAGGGACGTATTGAGTTAAGCTACTACATACTTATCGATATAGCCAGGTAATTATGAAAGAACAGACACAAAAGTACCCTTGAACTTAAATTGTGGATTATACCTCAATCAGAAAAGAATAAAGTGAATTACATAATCTGGAGAAGTTCCAAGCTCTGTTTGGGATGCTCGTCAGAGATTTCTCATCTCGAATGGAAGTTACCTGTTTTTCTTTTGACATTTCACAAAAAGATGTCCAAACAAATCTCTGGTACCAAACTTCGCGTTTTCAAAGCAAAACGCGACTTTTTCAATTTGTGTACTTATTTTGCAAAACAAAGATATGTTTTCATAATTATGTTTAAGCCATATTTTTGTGTGAATGGCACTTAACTTCATAAGAACTATTTGGTTTAAAGAGGCTAAAGTTTAGCTACACCATTTCAGAAAGTACTGACGCCATTTGAGCATTTACGTACTTTGAGCTTGTGCGATTTTGCGATCTTGATTAGTTGATACACAAACTGGCACATGTTTTGAATACATAGATTATGACTTTTGGGAGGAAACATTTCACATCCAAAATGCGCCACGTTAAAACGCATCGCATATCACAATTAATCCTTTTGGGGGAGGTTTACCTAAACTAAAATGATGATAATGCTAAACATTTTTGTTTAATATCCTTTCTGCGTCGCAAGATCCTAGTGTTTAATGTTACATGCTTTTTTGTTATCTGTCCTTTCAACAATTTTTTGTCGAAAGAACGCTGAACGTTTTCCAACCCGGCAAACTAATTGATAAACCAATAAAGCCAATTTATGTTCCTGCGATCTCGACTTTTTTTCCAAGTAAATCAGTCGAAGATCAACTGAAACCCATAGGAAGGGTTTCAATTAATAATTTTCAGTTAATTGAATCTGCTTGCATCCTTAGCGACTTACCACGGTTTTAATGAAAAGAAATGAAAAACTCCACAGAAAGAGAAATAAACTACAGTTTAGAGCTGCAGGTTAACCAACCTCTGAACTTAAATACCTTTAATGTTTCAAAATAAAATTTGTTTTACAACTTGAAAAGCGATAAAGCTCAGTCATTATAGAGCAAGCAGGTCCTTCAAATTTGCAACCTTATTAAACGAGCCGTTTGTAATGCAATTGTCCAAGTACATTTGTTTTAAGTTCTGGTAGTTAATGAAAGGCTGGGAAGACAAAGCCACATGGCAAAAATAATCCGCTCATTTTAATGGCTTCAGTCATCCAGTACCAGTTGTCGTTGATTTTTTCATCTTCGGGCGGTCTCGAGAACTTAAACAGTGGCGAGTTTACACTTTACAAAACGCTCTTAATTAACGAGGAGACATTCCAGCTGAACACTTAACAAATTGTGTCTGTATAAATAATCAATTCAAACTAGAATATTTAGAATTGAACCAAACAAAAACATTAAAAAATTTGTTGTTGTTTGATCAAGCAATTTCCAGACAATTTTAGCAAACTTTATTTACAACATGTCTTAAAACCAACAATTACATCGTTAAGTCGAATTTGTTTGTTTTGAAGTAAGACATCTGCTCAAAATATTGGCAAAAGATATCGCCAATACAGTAGAAGTAATAAAAAGTCGTAAAACAACAAGTAATGAATTCAATTCAGACGGGATCAGAGAAACACAATTTAAATTTAAATAAATGTTTTCTTGAGAAGCTTTGTTCTCTCTAGCAACAATATTTTGTGTGTGCGTCGCATTTCTATAGCAGCTAGTTTCAATTTACGGTTCTTCCTACTACAGAAACAAATCTAAACATCGCATCTGTCGGTATAACAAAGGTAGTTATACACATTCGCGAACAACAAATATCTAGGATACGACTTAATTGTTTTCAATCTCGCTAACAGTTAGTCCATTGTTAGTTTCAAACAGTTCTTAACAAGACAAAGTATCTGATATTGCTTCCTTATGGAACCGATTTTGATTTTTTTGTTTTCGTTAATAGTTAGCTGATCGGGCCGTACCCCGGGGTACGTGTTGCGCTGAGCAGATCAAAACCAAAAGAGAAAAATTTGTTTGAATGTGCTCATGAATTCTGCTCATTATGTGCAACCTAACTCTAAAATAACGTACCTTTTAAGTCGATATATTCAATTTGACTAAGTTTTATTTTTCTTTCGGCTTTCAACAAAATGTCACAGTGTTTTTTCTTTTCAATTGTTGCGATAAGTTTTTCGTTTATAACAGTTAAAACTCCATTTTCTTTAATGAAACTAGAACTTGTTAAACTTTGAAATTTATTTGAAAAAATGCGTCCGACCAAGCCTATTTTTCAACTTGCAAAATGCTGATAAATATCACTCTACAAAATTTACAAAACACAAAGCTTATCTGCAAGAAGTCGCGGGTGAAGACTCAGTAAATGAAGCCCGGCTGGCTGAAGATTTTTTTAAACTGTGCTAATTATTTGTTAATAGCTACAAGCTCATTCTTTTCAAACACGTGTAGAGAACAAAACAGAACTTTGCTAAATCTCTTGGTTTAATGACTTTCTAATCTCCATCGATGGGATGCTCTTTACGGAGGACAAGAAACAAAAATCGTACAACCAGTGATTGTTACGGGCACTATACACTTTTTCCGAATTAATGCGATCACATAGAACTACAATATAGTATATCAATAGTCAATTGTACTGTTGAGTTCGACCAGACTGTGGTTTTATAAGGAGTTGTTTTTTCACGTATTGAAACGTAAAACAAAAGTTAATTATTTTGGTTGAATAAAGTCTTGAGTCTTTTACAGGATACTGGATACTGAGATGTGGAGGTCCAGCGATTAGAAACAACGATTAAAATAAATGCTAGTATTATTCAACAAAATGAATTGACGGCTTAGTCGATATTGTCTGTGATTTAAATGTCCTCGAAAACCTTTGAAAAAAACCCAATTCAATACGGAAATAATGACTAAATCCCATTTAAAACTAGAATGGAAACCGTGCATGCTGTTGTAATTGTCTGGAACTATAGAACACGTTTTCGCCTTTTATTGGAGGAGCTGCTGATCCGTTATCTCGTTTCTTTAGCGTTGTAATCGGACTTGTAAAGAGAAGCTCAACTCTCATGCATATGGCTTCCGACATCACTGATAGATGCATTTTAAAGTTTTCCTTCCTACTATAGCTTCTACTGTAGTCTTAATCACTCGTTTAACACAATCTGACGCTCAAACCCGGAATGAACAAATTAATGTTTCAAGCCAACTTTTAGTTAGTCCACTCAAAGCTAAAGAAAGGTCCGTAGTTTTCAATTGACATTTAACTACTGTTTAACTGAAGAGCATAGCATGCATGTTTGATCAAATTAAACCTTCGCAGCTAAATGACTGTTATATCAGTGTTTTGTATCAGTCCTTCAAAGAAATGCTTGCTTATATGATATATTTTCATTTCTCTTTTAATCCTACTTAACTCGGGGTCGCTTCTCACAAAGAACGGAACACACTTTACAACAGAATGAAATAAGCTTTATGCTTACACGGCTCGGGACGATTTTTCGGGCAAACAGTTTAATCGTCAGCCGCGTCTCTCATCCCAGTTCTAAACGTGTTTTTTTTTCCTTTTTTTTGTAAAAACCTCTTTTGTAGGAACGTCCAGGCTCAAAAACATCAAAATTTAAGAAGATGTTTAAAGAATACATCTCAGGCTGAAAAGAAGAAAGAAGTGTCGACTTTTACAAAATTTCACTTACGGACACAATGAAGATCAGCTACACTATCATAGCTGGCGAGGAGCAGTGAATCATTACGTTTGTTATATATCTTTGTAAACAGGCGATAGAACCATATAGCGATGTGCCACAGTTTGGTTCATAAATGAACTGAGTTCGTTTGAGGTCCGGCACAGCATTAAAATGTATCTATGCATAGACACAATTTCAAAAAAGGCCATCAACACTTTAATAATGCTTGAGGCTCAGAAACGTATATAAATAACTAGACTATAACGTTGATTAGTTTGTACATGAATACAGATGCAAAAATGGCGTTGGAATCTACAACGCGCAATATACCAAGCAGGAAGGACATTGTTGGAACTGTGTAGTTTACCCCGCGTGTCATCCACTTACCTGTACGCGAGTCAACGAAACGAGCGACGCACAAATCAAAGTATTAAACTTTAAACAAAGATATTGCTACTGTTGTAAAGTTAGATGTTTAGTTTAATAACACTGTTTTAGCAACTATTCTAGCGTTTTAACAACTATAGGCTTTAAAAAATCAACTGATTAGTTCACTACGCACAGCAGGAATATATGAATGGAATGGTAACTGTATAATTTATATTTCCAACAATACTCGACATTGTTTGAAACGTAAAAAGCTATTTAGTGGATATTATTATACAGAATGATAAGGCGCATTTGAAAACTTTACGCTAAGTTTTGCGCGTACATATGCTTTTTATAGCCATCACTACAATGACACCAAGTGGACCGGCCTTGATTCTGTAAGCATTGATAACTGAGAGTTCTGCGTGTCGCGTCGCTTCCCGTAAGCTTGGTAAAAAAACAGTTGAGTATCTTGTCTGACATGGATAAGATGAAAAATTAAAGCCTTTTAGTCATCGTATATAGGCGAACCAACCTGATAGGTTGACTAAACCAGTTAAAAGGGGAGGCACTGTCTTTCAACTCAATATTTCAGAAAGTTGAAGTACAGAGTTTTTGAACAATCACCTCTTAAGTCAGGCCGGAACATAATTTTTTTTACTGCTAACATCACTAACATGAAACAAAGGGGCATTTCAAACTTTTCTTTTTTCTTCTCATTTAACTCATAACGTGTTTTAGCAAGATTGAAAAGTGCGCAATAACTTCCAATCTGTTTATGCTAAGACAACACATCAGGAAAAGTTTTTTTTTCAAAGTGAAAAGTTTTAATTAGTAAAACAACGACAACAGCTGTGCTCATTGACTTTTTAATTTTTTTTATTAGAATCTGTTTAAGCTGGAATTCACTGAGCAAGTTCTAGACAATTATTACCTAATTAACAGCTATCAAAGATCAGTTTGACAGTCTGATTTTTCGTTTTACTTTTAAGATATTGTTTGATTAAAAACTTGCGGTTACAAATTGCACAAGTGAAAACGGGTTTTAGAGTTAAGCACCAAAAGATATTCAAATTACACCTACAATTATCCACAGATGTTCAGTTGTCGAGTAATGTTTATTTTTTATTTTGTTCTAATAGAAAAGAAACCATGGACACCCGACTCCGTTCTTGAAAACACCATCAAGTGGGAACCATTTGACGTGTCAGAGTATGAGAATGGTGTCGAAACTGCCACGAGCGTAATTGCGGAGATCGACAATAGTAGGTGTTGCCCTCCCCGGGTGCGGGAAATCCCCATTTCTATGTTCAGGAATATGGAAGGTGTGGAATATGAAAACGCCTTCGCGCGAGAACTAAGTGTTCGTGAGTTTAGAATCAAACAAGAGGTCACACAAGAACAGTCGCTAGCACAGAGCTACTGCAACGGGCATTTTAGCAAGTTTTGTGAAGACCCTGGTACTTTTCAGGTTGGACATCGGGAACTTCCCATTGAAATCGCGCAGTTTAAGAGCGCTGAGCAGATGATTGAGACACGAGATCGAGACAAAGCAACGCGGGAACACTCCGATTATAAGGCGACGCATGCGCAACTACAACCCGAGGACAAGAAGGGTTTGGCTAAGAAAGCATTCAAGTGTGACCACTGCGTCATGTCGTTCACGCGCCCTAGCGACCTGCAGCGGCATCTCCTGATCCACAGTAACACCAAGCCTTACAAATGCGAGGAATGTGATCGCGAGTTCACCTGGTTTGGAAACTACCAGAAGCACATGCTCTCGCACGTCAACTCAAACAGCAACAGCCCTGGCAGCTCGGTGCCTTTTAGCACTATGTTCACGATGTTAGCACGTGACCAGCTCAAGGATCTTTTCGTTAAGGTTTGTATGTGCCCGCACCAGTATCATATTGTGTTTGCGTTTGACTTTGACTTTGTATTAGTATTTGCGTCAGTTGCCTTTGCATTGGTGTTTGTGTTCGTGCTCCGTATTCCTGCTTTGCATCGGTGTTCCACATTTGTGTTGCATGCTGTAATACTACTACTGCTACTACTACTACTACTACTGCTGCCGCTACTACTATTACTGCTACTACTACCACTACTACTACTACTACTGCTACTACTACTACTACTGCTGCCGCTACTACTACTACTACTACTACTACTACTACTACTACTGCTACTACTATTACTACTGCTGTTGCTACTACCACTACTACTACTACTACTGCTACTACTATTACTACTACTACTGCTGCCGCTACTACTATTACTGCTGCTGCTGCTACTACTACTACTACTACTACTACAACTGCTACTACTACTACTACTACTACTACTACAACTGCTACTACTATTACTACTGCTGCTATTGCTACTACTACTACTATTACTACTACTGTTACTGTTACTACTACCACTACCACTACTACTACCACCACAACTACTACTACTACTACTGCTACTACTACTACTACATCTACTACTACGACATCTACTACTAAATACTACTACTACTACTACTACCAGTCCATTACTACTACTGTTACTACTACTACTACTACCACTACTACTACTACCACCATTACTACTATAAATAGTACAAATAACATAAATACTAACAAAAATAACAATATATGATGAGTTAATTGACTTTTATTGTAACATAAAGCTAAACTGCACAAAGGGCAAGTAGCATAAACAACACAGTACATAAGTGGCAATGGTAGTTAAATGTGGTAAAACTATTAGCACGGAGCAAAAAATTGCCAGGTTTACCGGTACAGTATCTCACACTGCCAGACCAAAGGTTAAAGCTGTGACTGACGGTTGTGAACTCGGGGAAGAGGTGTGACAAAATTTGTGATGGGATGCGTGTATGTTAAGTACGAAACGTACCAACATTTACGACTGTGAACGCTGGTCTATTTCGGTTAACGAAATCAGTAAAGCGGTCTTAGTGAATTAGTGAATAACCCTTACTCTCAGCTAAACATCTTGGTTTTAATGCTGTTGTAGGATGGCGAGAAATACAAGTGCAGGTTGTGCAGCAAAGACTTCACGCGGCTGAGTGGACTGAAGACACACATCAGAATGCACACAGGCGAGCGGCCTTTTGTGTGTGACGTGTGCTCCTTCGCTTTTACCACGTCACGTGCGCTAAAAATGCACACCAGGCTCCACACGGGCGAGAAGCCATATAAGTGCGAGGTGTGCGAGAGGGCGTTCACCCGGCGGGACGAGATGCACACCCATATGTATATCCACAAAGGTACGAGTAGAGACCAAACTGTTTCATAGCGGTTTGTGAGGGGAAAGTTGGACAAGTCTGACATTTTAAATACATTTATCAGAAGCTAAGTTCTAGGGTGTAACGTGGGCCGGAGAAAGGGGAATACCACTGTGTTTGCAAATCGGAGATCCTCATCGTAATTTTGATGTTGAAATTGTAGCTATCCGGCTTTTTCAAGGGGACGCATTGGCAAAAACTGAATTTTTATAAATGAAAAACTCTTAGGGTTCTTTTTTTCCCACAAAAATCTTTTTTTCTTAGCCTATGAGGCCTCAAACGAAGCACAGGGCCGTTATTCCATTAAAAATCAAACTAGAAAAACTTAGCTGCTAATTTTTTTTAAAAAGGAATCAAGTGTCAATGTTTTATTATTATGTCAGTGATAAGCAAACACTCTCTATTTTAGTAAGAACACTTAAATTATAGTTATCAAAAGTGCACTATTTTTAGAAGAACTTTTTATAAGAACACGAGAATGAAAATGTCGAAAATTTAATAACATGCTACGAACATAGTTGAGGCTAAGAAAAGGCGAAAAACGTTTTTCTTGGATACTATATAAAACCACGGAACTGACTTTGTTTTTCGGCTAATGCTCGTCAATGCCACATTGCCTTTAATATTATGCACGTATACCTTTATTTTAAATCAGTCTTATTCATATTATTTTGTTGATTTTCTTGCCGGCCATGATGGCAATATCGAGCCTCTGGGATCAGTGCGGTTGGAAAATGAAGTACAGTATTAAGGTCCGCGGAGCAACTTTAAGATTGGGGGTCACCGTTAGTATCTCAATGTTTTTTTAAGGGGGGGGGGGGGCACAAAACAGTTTTTCTTACTAACTCTCTATATTTTCAAAAATATTGAGGGGGGCCCGGGCCCCCCCCCGCCCTGCTCCTTGGTCCCTGGATATGTACACCAAGTACTAACATTTGAGGTTGCTCGCCTCAAAATAATAAAGAACATTCAGCGATAAAAAAAGAAGAAAGAGTGCACTCAATGTTAATTCCTATTTTAAAAGTAATAATAATAATAATGATAACAGTATTAAAGTTAATAATAATAATTGATATTTATATTGAGCATTTTTCATAGGAGATGCTCAAATGCGCATAACAAAAAAAAATTAACTAAGAATAAAATTATAAGAAAAAATGAAATTTCTGAATTAAAAATACAAATGCCTAGATGAGATCGGAAATGCGAAATGAACTATTAACTCTGGGTTTTTCATAAAAGTGTAAATAGCTATCGAGAAGTTAAATCATTTCTCCATGTTTGTGTTGCAGGTGAGAAACCGTTCAAATGCGACAAGTGCTCAGCTTCATTCATCCGCTATGGTCATCTACAACGCCACATGTTGATACACAGCGACGACAAGCCCTACAAATGCAAACTATGCACCAAGTCTTTCACTCAGTACCGCAATCTCCAGACACATATGTACAAACATACGGGAGAGCGGCCGTACAAATGTCAATATTGCCCCAAGGGCTTCACACAGTTTGGAACACTGCAGGCGCATGAGCGCACCCACACTGGTGAAAAACCTTTCAGTTGCAGCATCTGTGATAAGGCTTTCATAACCTCGTCTCACCTTCGATGGCACATTAAGACTCAACATACGAAAGAGTGACTGATTAGTAAAACGAAAGAAAGCCACGAAATAATGTATCAGCTTGCAAAAGCAGTGATACGGACAGAGCTTGTACTCCGAGTATTATGAACACAAGAACTTTGTTGCTGTAAAAGACAAAGAAGTTGTTGAAAATAGATTTCATTTTGCAAGTTAGAAATTGTGGGTCAATTAAGATCCATTGTGTGGTTCAATCCAGGTTTCAGGGGAAAAAAGCCCCGACCCACCCCTCCCTTCGGTTAGGACTAGAAAAAAGGTTGGGATGAGGTTTGTCTAAACTGGTAGGTTTATGGGAGCGGTTGGTGGGCGATCTTCTTAAGAAAGAAATCACAGGCTTAACATGGAGAAGGGGCAGGGGAGAGGAACAGACGTTTCGCGGAACATTACAAGTTTTCGGAGGGTGGGGTGATTACAATTTTTTAGCAATTTTGAATAAGTGTAAATGGAAGGAACTGCAAAAATTTGTAAATATGTCATCAAAACTGCACTCAAATTGCAAAGAAGACCAAAATAAAAATTTAAAAAATTTCTAAGGGAGCTTTCGACTCTCGTACGGCGTGCTTATCTTCAAAATTGATAGATTCACCCCCAGTTAGGGACTGCTATAGTTTATTATATGTTTTCTCGAGACTTTTACCGTACTTGATTACAGTAATAATGTGTGATAAGACAGTTCAAATAGAAACATATGTTTGTTCAGTTGATTAAGAGAAAGAAAGACTCACAAACCTTTCAGACTTAGCACCCATTTTGTAAACAAAAGTTTTAAAAGCAGTATAACAGCTTAAGTCGTCCAGTCAAAAGTTTTGCATCTAAAACTAATTCTGAACTTGAAAATATTACTGACTTGGGTTGGAAAGGAAGATCATTTGTTTGGTAAACTAGATGGAAGTCTGTGTGGAACATTGGTTATTATTATTGAAGAACACATGAAGTAAACCCAGTTACGTTATTCCAAAATAAGAGCCCAACCCAATCTTTAAGGAAGTAAACTCAATCGTGTGTTAAATATTTAACTCTGGGTTAGCGCTAACTATACTTCGAGCAACCGGGCCCAGCTGGTTTGATTATTGTGTTGACAAAGTATTTATACTCGATAACTTTCTACCCATTCAAGTTGTTATAAAGACAAGATTAAGTCGTAAACATACGATATGTGAACACTCGATAACTTTTTAACTGACCTGACGTTTGTCGACCGAAACTTTGCTTGCTGCAGTTACGGTCGAACAATGCGAAAAAATTATCCAGAACATTTCAAATACACAATAAACATTTGTGTCCAGACATTCCTTGCCTCGGCTTCCTCATGCTGAAAGAAACTGAATTCGATGTAGAACGGCAAAGTTTCTTTTCTGCAAGATACATCTGTTCACAAATTTTTGGTGTTATGATAAGTATCTCCACTCGTGTTTCTTTACATGGTTTAAACTAAACCGTAAAAAATCAGCGACGAAAATCACACACAATAAATCAGCTCGCAACGTCCACAGGCGGCCCAAGCTTATAATGCAATACTTGCAAAATGCGTTTCATTTTGTAAGACTTTGTATTGGAGATTAACCCATTTCTCAAAAACCCTGGAATCCTGCCATTATTGTGGAAATAAAGTTCACCTTCCTTCAGTTCACCTTGCTACGGTGGCCCATAGAGGACATTCTAAATTCCACCTTTTTTTTAAATCGCGACTTAGCTAACTCGCGATCGCGACT
>JAOBRG010165209.1:0-18254 GCA_027574985.1 Umimayanthus nakama | reverse complement strand
AAAAAAAAATTGAGTCGGGCGCTTTTTCAATGGTCGGGCGGGGACGCTAACCGATTTTTTTTTTTTACTTGGCCTAATGAAGAAATTTTAGATTTATATGAGGGTATACTTTTACCTTTTTCTCTCATTTTCCCTTATATTGTCATTACAATAGCTTGATTTCCAGTTGCAACTAGATCCATGGAACAGAGTGATCCACTTCTGCACTGCTGTTTTTAAAATCTTATCAAATCAGTGGGAAAAAAACTAGGGCCCAACCTTTGATACGCAGCCTGTGAAACACGTGTCAGTCACTACCGTTGTCTATCAATCTTGAAATAAATCAGATTCTGTTAGACAAAACGAAATAATAAGTCGGCATAGAGTGAGTTTCTCAAAAATATCAAGAGCTAGTTTTTTTAAAAAATGTTGTTGGGGTGTTCATTGGCATTGAAGATGTTGGGCCTCAGTTTTAAATCTCTGTCGTAAAATCGTTGGAAAAGTTTCTCATGTGGAAAATGGTAAACGGCTGTACCAAAGTCGTGTTTCAACACTACATTTTAATTTTAAAGGAGACATCAAGAAACCTTAACCAGCTAAAACGGTGCAGAACTTCATGATTCATAGACATACACGGAAACACCTTTGCTTCACTAATGGCGTACTGTCTACTATAAACTGTTAACTGCAATCTAAGATTAGTATCCATCCAGTTGTAACTAAGAACCTTTACGTGCAGTTCATATTCTGGATCATGTATAGCAGCCCAAATCAGGATTTAGGACATTAGCAAGTCATAAAAACAGGAATTTGAAAAGTTTTGATCCTAGTTTTAGAATTTTAGTAAAGTGGAGTTTTCATATAGCATTTCTTCATCTAGTTTTTGTAGGAAGTTGAATAATGTTTTAGAAAGCAGATCGCCAGGCATAGCAGCTTTTTAGTAGTAGACTTGCGACAAGTTCACACACTAAGAAATGCATCTGCCTTTTGTTTATACCCGAAGAGTACGAGTCCATCATTGCCGAATGTTGCTTAACATGTGATCCAGTCACAATAGTGGCGAAAAAGTGACCCATCGACGGCAAACCCTTTTATATAAACGAATGTGGCACCCTTCTAGAATTTGCACACACTTCTTTCGTAGTCAGTTCTTTTTTACTGGTTTTGAGTGAATTTGTTGCAAGTCTTGCTAATTTACTGAAAATCATGGTAAACTGTTGATCTTGATACACAGCTAAGGGAGTCTTTCTTTACCCCAGTCGACAAACGCAAAAAAAAAACTGCAGAAACCATGATTTTTCTTCTGTTAAGCAGCTTGGAAACGAGGTTCTCGGCCAGCGCAAGCCGAGAATTGGGAACATGTTTAAGTCCTGATTTACGAAGTTTAATCTTCCAGCGATTTTTGGATAACCTCAAAAAGTAGAAAGAAAGGCTCTGTTTGCAAGATATATTTTAAAAACATTTTGGTTAAGTCATACTCTTAACACTAAATCAAAGACCTTCGTTTTAATATGTAAAGCAGTTAAGCAATATCTTCATCTTGTTTTCCTATAAACTGTTTTTCGTTAGCTGCTCATGTTCAAACGCAGACATTGTCAAGAAAACGTTTCAAAAAAGAGGGTAACTTTAGGGCCACAGATAAAAAGCTAAATGAAACTTAGACTGAAGCTATTAACAGTAGTTTCACTTAGTAAGGTCACTGACCTGCCTTGATTTACGTATAGTTTTGCTAGAATAGTAAATGTATTTCATGTATTTTCATAACATGGATTTGTAAAGTGCATATAGTAAAGATTGTTTAAAATTAAACTGCACTGTTAGTGGAAAATGAACTTTCAACAGAAGACATCGGCCATTATTACTACATATGTGTATGTTTTGTTGCCATGATTGTCTTGTCTAGATCACTGAGATATCTTGTATTTTTTGACATGAGTCAACACACCAAACATACCCTCACACATTGCTTTGGGAGTCTATGTATCGATCAGCCCAGCGATATTTTATGTTAATTAGGTTATACTTAATAATTCACCATGTCACATGTCTTAGATGGACTGTGCTAACAAAAAACACTTATCTTTTAAGTAAAAAGTTTGGAACGAAAAACGAAACTGGTGGTATTTATTACCTGCGAAAGTTGTACTAGCGTTTCATCGTATACAGCTGTTTGAAAAAGGTTGGCTTTTGAGAATACCAGTATCGCAAAGCATGATGGAAGCTCATGTTCGTTAATTGCGTAGCGAGTTTTGACCTAATTTATCAACGTTACTTATACTGGTACCTTAAACGGGTCAGTTGATGGTTAGCTGACAACTTCAAACATATGGTAGCGAAAATTCCTCGAATTTTTGCTCTTGTTGCTTTTTGCAGATGTCAACTTTTTGAAACAGCTGTTTACAGTTCTGTTAGCTTCTCTATCACCCCTTGATACCGATTCTGAACTACAACGGTTTATTCATTGGGAATTAGAGATGTGCCGGCAAGACATCTTGTTTTTGTTTTGTATCATTCATGATTCTGTACTCCCAGTTAAAATAATTGTTCGTGCTGTCATTGGGTGTTTGGAGTCCGTGTTCCATTAAAGGCCGGTTGTCGGGAGGGGGGGCGGGGGGGGAGGGGTTTCCGAGGCTATGAGGAAAGGTTCACTGGAACAGTCTTGCCAATACGTTTTTCGATTTCATGCGCTCATTTTAAGCCCAGTACAACCCTCTCGACCCCGTCTACCATAGCTCGACAACAACAACAACAACGATATTTATTGACAATCGAGATTTACAAAAGAGATCATGATTCACTATAGACAAACTTACGGTTTGTGTGCGAGTCCTAGGACCCCGTTCGTAGTATGTAGTATGAGCTAATCGAGAATGGTCCCCCGTCATTATTTAGCTATATAAAAAAAACAGTTGAAAAATCAAATTAAAGAAAACAAGAAATAACGGCAAAAAGGACATCGCGCGATCATGGACAGTCATGGGTTGATGCAACTTACGAGTACATTTTCCAGGCGAGGAATAGTTTTGAATTTACGAAAATAACTTAAAACTGACGCAAAAATTTTGAAATCGCGAAGCTACTTGTAGTATTGTAAATACATGTCGAAACTACACCAACGCACATCAGTGTAACACTGAAGCAAAATTCTTCCATACAAAAGTGTCTCGGGTCTCATTCGCAATACTCGAGCTGACCATCACAGTTGTACTTCTTTTTAACTTGAAAATTTCTTAGGAAATCAGTATTACTTTTAGAGTAAGTTAACTTTCTTAATAGTGTGATTGTCAGGCTGAGTATTGTTGATGAATGTTTCTCTCCCACAACATCGCTTACAACTAAAGCATTTACTTACCTCGTTTGATGTATACATGGTAATTGACAGAATGGAGTTATGGAAGTAGTTACGAGCTAACTGCCTGGAAAGAAGAACTATATTAATAATGTTTTAGTCGGTTTATAACATGGGAACTCCAAAAGCAAAGCAAAAAGAGAATGGTAAAAAAAGTTAGCGAGAAAAGCTGCGAAAAAGACCCATACAAGAAGAAAAGCAAACGATCAAAACTTCACACTGCGTATTTGAATATAAAACACTAAACGTCCCCCAATTTATCTTTTTAAATTATTTATTGTATAATACTAATGTTATTAGACATCTTTTGACAGTATATCCATTGGTCGTTCTTTTCTGGGGATTTAACGATCTATTCTACCCTCATAGTAAACGTGATTTTCACTTATCGTTATCATTCAGGTGATGTGCTTAACAAAATCAGTGTCAACCAAAACGATAGATCATCATTTCGATTAACACCAAAAGCAATTTTCATTCCCCAAGGATACAGAACTAATGGAATTTACTGGTGGAAAAGTGTGGAATTCAATCGATCAACAAACAAGACAACTTGGAAGTGCAATTTGAAAGTATTGCTAGAATCATACACAAAGTTTAATACCAACTAGCACAAACTGTACTTTTTTCAACAGTCTGTCATCTGAACAGAAATCGGTTGTCATGTGATCATTTAACTACCACCCTATTGCGTTATATTTTTCGAATATCCATTACTTTCATATGTGAGATACCTTAAAAATCATTGCTATCTGCGCTTTCATTTTTTTGTTTCACTGTAACTATAGTTTCTCTTGTCCTTTTAACTTTTTTTGTAACAAAGATAAACTAGCTAGCACTGTAATATCTGGGTACTGACAGTTAATTTATACTAAGTTTTCTGTAAATTTTCTAGATATTGGAAATGTTGGCTCTACTATAAGTATTGTTTAACGCATTGGACATACCCGGTGACTGACGTTCGGAGCAAAATCATTTCTCGTACAACCCATTACCGAAATAATTCTTTTAAAATTATCAGTTCTAAGAATCCATGATATGCTGGTTATCTTTGCTTGAACTCGTTGAAATATATCAACTGGATACCTGTAGGCCAGTTTTCCCAGAACGAATACTCCCAAAAAAACCTCTCCCTGTTCTATGTTGCACATGCTCATACCAGCACTGAGTAACAGAATTCTACTTATGTCATTTTCACGTCAATCACTTAGTCTTGCAACAGTGAGGTAGTCATTCTAAAATTTCCACACACATAGAAGCGTGTCTTTTTGGTATTGTAATCATACAACAGAATTTTTTGTTAAGAGTTCATAAGGAAGATGTAAATAGTGTACAGTTGTAAGTTAATCAAGGGGCACACACAAAAGAGGGACCCGGTTCTCAGCTTTACAGCATTTTACGTTCGAAAATCGCATTTGTTCTTGGCAAACGTGAACAAAATCGTGATTAAAAGACATATTTCCCAAACATTTTTGCTATAAGATGTTACAAGCCATCGAGACCATCTCGCACGCATTTGTGTTGACGATGGGTTTGCTTGGCCAAAAACAGTCTCCGAAGGAGTTTCGCAAACCCAAAATCGTTTTCAAAGTGACGTCATCAATTTTAAAATCAAAACTACAAGTTTTGCAAGATTCATCCATCTGCATCAGTATTATAAATTTAGCCACCGTCTAAGACAAAATCGGTTTTACGTTTTGATTGATAAATGCCCAAGTTGCGTTAAATGTTAAAATCTTGTTGGAACAATAGCTACGTTACGAGAGAACCTATTGACTTATTAAACGTTATCATTAACTTCCTTTTTATGCTTTAAGGGCCCAGCGCATATTAAATGGTGCTCGTTGCAGGGAAAGTTGTGAAAATTCAAAACTTGCTCATAGTTAAGTAATAATGTAAATGCAAAAATACTTTTAGGAAAAGTTTTATTGAGGAAGTTCCTCCGTTTGGTGACAAAACACGATGACGTCACTGTGACGTGACCAAAAATCGAAAATGTTTAATTTTTTCGCAAATAATGATAAATGGTGGCACCATGACTCGGCAGCCGCTCGAGTCGTTTTCGTTTCTTCGCATTTCTACCGTCGTCCATTTCCAACAATACTGTTCGTTTCACTCTTAAGCGCAAACTGATTGACTAATAGATAAAAAAAACTACAAAATGCTGTAAATGGTCATTTTAGAAATTCTTTCTAAACAGTGCCAGCTTGTTGAAGACGATGGCGAGTTGATTTTGGAAGTATGAGGAAAGCGCTGGCTTGATTCGTGATCTCGCAGATATTGCTCTTCCTTAATCCCCAGGAGCGTATCCTTAATCCAGAGTTTTCAGGGGGGATGGGGACGAACGAGCGCCCAAAGCGCAAGCTTTCTAGGGGGTACCCCCAAAAAGGAAATTTTTTAATTGGAGTTTCTAAAATGGTCATTTCCAGCATTTTGAAACAAATTTTGTAGTCGTTACAAACTTTTTGCTAACAAATTTCGTTTTTGCAAAAAAAGAAAAAAAAATCCAAGGGGGTGGGGGAGCGGGGCGCAGGCCCCTCCCTAAGATCTGTCACTGACCGTAGGCTAAAGGGGGTTGTCGTATACCCCACATTAGATTCCTGTTAGGTGATCAAATTACCCATCCCTGAGACAGGCTTTCTTTGAAAGACTATGCTCGAAAAATGTATTTAATTTTTTTTTTTATAGATTTTTTTCTATTTTGCCAACATCGTACTGAATACGTAGACAAATTGTCCAAAGTCCATCCACATCCTCTATACATTTTAAAAGCCTTGCCTTAATTGGGAGCAGTTGCCAGTGTGTCAAGAACTCAACGGCCGCAAATGGTAATCAGAAACGCCTAGAGTATGTCCAGCCAGGGGGTGGAAAGCATTTAATTAATTGAACCATACACAAAATTTGAGAGCTCAGATGAAAAAAAATAGCACAATATCGGCGTTACAACGTTTAGCAGATATTTGTATTCTGTGCGTTATAGCCGATAACAGTTTGTTAGAATTTTAGCACTAGTCTTGGGTATTGCATAATGGGTCCTTTGTATTCCATGGTATAAATTGTGTGTGTGTTATGCTAGTTTAGTTCTCTTCAGTCGGTTCACCAACGGACACATACGACAAGATAAACACGGAACAGGGCGAGTCCAGTCAATCGCAGCCTTCACACTCGCAACCTCAAGATGCAAGAGATGTGATCCGTTCAATGATAAAACGCAAGCGTGGCGGACCTGACGGCCAATCTCTCTCGTGTGATTGAGGACAAGTTTTCTCAGCTTAGTTCCGAGGTTGATAAACCTTCTACTACTGCGCTCAAGAGGCCCTATGAAGATTTCGAATTTAAGAACAAGGGGAACAAACAGCAATACTTACACCAAGTCAAGGTGCTGGATAAGTTGCACGAGGTTGACAAGTCAGTCGACAGAGAAGACCACGCTAGAGCTAAGCGAGCGATTCAGGAAGGTATGCATTTGGCTAAGAGAAGAATAAAAGTTATTAAATTAGCAGAGAAAAGCGAATTCGGCTGGCATACCGTAAACGAATATCTATCGGACGAATTAGAGTCCGACTCTGAAGACGAGAAGCGTTTGTTCAGGTCCGAAAAGAGAGCGGAGAGGCGCGTTAAGCAGATTCAAGCAAAGCGCAAGAATCAACAGCGTCGAGGCGCTCGTCGTTCCAGTTTCTGGCCTTCCGTTTCGTCCTCGTCGACTGGCGGTTATCAGTCAAGGCCCTTTGCAGCAAGTCTCCCAAGCAGTGCCACTACAACGTCTAATCGACCGCGTCAACCAATCGGACCGTGTTTTAAGATAAGTGGTGATAAGTTTACGTATTTTTCTTTCATACGACTGGAGCTACTTTCCCACTACAAAAACTAACTTTGTTCTACTCTTCAGCCGGTTATAGTGTCCGTTACCCGGCTGTATCCAGTATTCACCGTTATATCGCCTTGTGTGTGTTTTCTCTTTTAATCTGTACAGTATAGCACAGAACAAGCATGTACAGTTCAACATTAGGGGCCAACATTTTTATCTTTAAGGGGAGAGGGTGGGCTTTATGGAACTTGAAGAATTCTCTACAAGTAAAGTTCTCGTTAAAAAAATCCAGCAGCAGCTGGTGAATAAAAAAAAACCCTGCATATATATACATGTATAAAAAAAGTTGCACTCTGTGGGACATGAAAAAAAAAATCGTCGGCTCATTACCCCACATTCAAAGATCAAACTAATGTTGGCCCCTTAGCTAAGAAGTAAATCGCCAGCATGTACATGTTTTTAAAATGTTGAAAAATTTCAATAAAGTCGAAAGACCTTGTTTCATATTTTTAGTGTGGATTTTACATCTGTACGTATTTGGTTTGGAGATGGGGGTGGGGAAGCCCCATCAAGCTCATCCAGTGCTAAAAAGTCGAAACTTTCTGTTTCTGTTTAACTGTAATATTATACAGAGCCGTTCCTTTAGGTACGATGAAGTTAAGTCTTGTTTACAATGCATTGCAGTGCGGTTCAAATGAAATCGACCGGGTTGCTGTAGACCTGAGAAGGGCTGTTGTTGGTTGTGACTGAGGTTTCAACAATCTTGAGCTGGTTTTGTCGAATTGTCGGACGCAACCAACAGTCCCGCTCAGGACAACACAAACCTGTACGACAGATCAACCACAACCCTGCGCCAGTATAAAATACAAACTTAAGACAATCGAACTACGGACATCAAAAGGTCCGGCCAAACATGCATGGTGGTCAAGCGACAGCAGTGCACGCATGAGTGATACAACGTGGGTTCAGATTTTTTAACGTTTGACTGTGTTTATATGGCCTGCTCAGTCCATTTTAGTGGAAGTGGTTAATGGCGAAAACGTACTTGACTAAACTAATACGATTATTTCAGGGACTGCGGAGCAACTTTTAGATTAGGGGACCCCGCTTGTGACTCGATATTGGGGGGGAGGGGGCACAGCATTTTTTGAAACTAACTCTATAATTTTATAAATATAGGGGAGCGGCCCCCTCCCCAAACTACGCGGTCCCTGGATTTCTGAATCAAACTGCGAATGAAGCAATTTCTTGCTAAACTCTGCAGGTTTAGTTTCTAGATTTGAGCAGAATAGTATTTGATCTCGAATAAAAACAGTCATGTTTTTTTTCTTTATTGAGTTCATGCACGTGTTTACAAATATCTGGATATAAAACTGCAGTAATTGGAATTTGCTTTCAAATACCATTTTCCCGTGCAAAGTCAGTTGCGTGAATTAATGTCAACTGTTTAATTTTGCAGTGCGCAGCTCTTCAGTGCAGGAATGTAAAGTTACTAATTTTTTGAGAGATTTCATTGTTTCTTGACAAATATACAGTTAAATTGATAACTGGTTTAGTTAATCGGAAAGACAGAAGTTTGTTCGATTGTAGCTAATTTTTATAAAACTCGGTGGCCCCCGGCTCGCCTCAGAAAATCAGCAGAAAACGCCTATCTTAGTGATATTTTGCACAGTATCTAAAACAAATACGGAGATCCCCTAATTTTTTTCACTCATTGCTTGACTGATCAATGATCTCAAATGACTTGAAAAAAGTTACAAAACTCTATCGACAGAAGCTTAGAATAAAATTGAAAACGTTTATTAAAGCAAAAAACGCCACCTTTTATGTGCATTTAAATTATTTGACGTTTCTGTGTCTTTCCAACTTGAAAGTCCAAGATTGAGCTTGAAATTGCTATAGCTCTCAAACGAGGTCGGGCACCCCCTTTATTATAACGCCTTTTGGATTCCCTTATGATAGGCAGTATGTTGAGAAGGTTTGAAAAAGATCTATCCGAGCGGATTACGCAAAACCGACTTCTCTCGGCCACTGCAGTAGAGCAATTTCAGCACTTGAATGAGTGGACTTGTCTTTACGAGTTTCAATATCTCAAAATAACGGCAAAACAGTTACAACAGTATATGAGGGTTTAATCAGCGGCTGCAGGGGTACAAGGGGTAAATACGGTTTGATTTTTGCCTGTGGCTGTGAGGTTTGTTGTATAATATACCACAGGCCGCAAAAACAATACCATAACAACCCTTGATCAGTTGTTGATCAAATTCAGCTTACTCGCCAACGCAGAAAAAAAAACAGGCTTTTTTTTCAAAACTGGTCTTCTAGTTGTTCCAACAGTCCGGAACAATGCATTGAAAGCTTGCTAGTAACGCTTTCTTAAAGTATGCAAGTTTTTAAGAAGCATGACATCTACTTCAAAACAACTCGAAAGTGGGTTGCGAAATATAAAAGTAAAATATAGCTTTGCACTTCGGCCTTGTTTATTTCCTTTTAAAATTTGTTAAACACTTTACGCCAAAACAAAAGATAAATAAAAGCTAAACAAAAGCACATTTACGTATTGTCTGGAAGTTAGGTCGATGAATATTACGCATTTGCATGGTAACCTCCTTTGGGAATTCTCTAACAACCCAAGCAGATAATGACAAGCTTACTGGTCGCAGGTCATCAATATTCCTTTTTGAATAGAATATGAACCAGTTCGCGACAGCTTTGTTGTCGTTGGACTATTTCGTTGCTAGCTAAAGGTCAAGATATTACAGCTACTCGCTGTCACGGGTAAAATGAGTGATATCTTATCAGCAGTTGGTAATTCTTGGTAAAAGTTAGCACGTTTTGTTTTTGAGTTTGTATTTGTGTACCAAGAACCGCCATCGTCGACTTCAAGAAAAATGACCACGAGCCTGCTGCACGCGATATCTGAAGGACGAATCCATCAAACTCGTCTCCTGTTGGACATTGGCACAAATCCGAACTGTCGCGACAAGAACGGCAGAACGCCACTTATGCTTTCGTGCTTCCTGAAGAAAGAGCACATTAGTTTACGGATTACACGAATGGTCCTCGACAAAGGTGCAGACGTGACTGTGCTGGATAAAAACGGTGGCAGCGCGTTGTCCTACGCTTGCCTAAACGGGAAAGACAAAATCGTATCATTACTTTTGGAAGGGTTGGATTACGATATCAATTTGCCGGACAAGGAAGGGAACACTCCGCTTATTTATGCGGCTATGTCTGGAAACCCGGTGGTTCTTAGACAGATTCTCGCTGTGGTTGTGAAGTTTGGTCTGAATGTCGATTTAAGAAACAAAAAGGGGTTTTCCGCGTATCTTATGGCCGCAAAATGTGGCCACTTTCACTGCGCAAGAATTCTCAGAACGGAAGGATATGCATCTGATTGTATACGTGACTCGGAATTCTTTCTCAGTGACAAAGAGTGGGCCAAGAAAACAAGAAAAGAACTGCTTAGGCTTCAGATGCATCATTCAGATTTTAAATCGTCTGGTTACAGAAATAGTTCTAGAGTATCGTTGATTTCAAGACCCCAGACTTGTCCGCCAATGGTAGATTTCACGTGCAACAGATATCCGAGTCACCCAAAGCAACTCGGCAAAACACCACGTGCTTTTTCTCGTCTCACGAGTCATAGCGAACCCGCAAAATGTTTCAAAGTTAATAACTGGTTTCCGTCCACTGCGGAGGAGAGTGAAAGCCGTGTCACCAGTGCCACAAGTAATAACAGCTTGACTATTTCAGACTCGAGTCGCAGTGCAACTACCGTCCCATCCGATGCTAGGTCTCAAACGCCCGACCTTCACGCCATTTTCAACCACTACTTTCACGGCTATGGATCTTACCCGCCAGTCAAACTCGCCTCGTTTAAGCTCCGTGAAGCCCGCGAACGCGAAGAGGCCGCCGCAACGGCGGCGGCGGAAGATGCGGTTGCAAACCGACTGAACATTACTAGACCGCCAATGCGAGAACGCAAAATGAGCCGTATGCAGACACCCGTTCGTCAACGAAAGCCAAGCGTCGGTATTAGATATTAGGGAGCCAGTTAAGCCCGGTTTCCCTATGGTCGCTCACGATCTCTGTATCGCTGTTGCCGTCCTGATATCTTAAAGCCTAGCTTCCATATCATTTCTCCATTCGCCGGATCGCTGGAATCACTGAAGGACGGCAACGACAACTCGAACAGCAGAAAACAAAAAGCTCAATTGTGAAAAACACTAAAACTTGCAGATTTAAATAACCTCAGGAGTTTTGTAACTGCAAACGTTTCTGTCCGATTTTCAGTTTTCCTGCTGTCCCAAATTCGTCTTCAATTGTGAAAACACAACACCTACACGTGAACGAGACACAGCTGAACTTCTACTAGCTGTTATGCTTGGAAGTAGCACGTCAAGATCCCTAATTCCGGGTTTTGTTGAAGACGAAACGTTTCTGACTCATTACTGGAGTCTCTTGTGCTTCCATCTACTTCACTTTAAAATAAATTGCAAACGATTGAATGACACATGAGGCAAAAAAGAAGGAAGAAAATGTAGTCTTAGGGCCTGTCGTTGTCGTCGCCGTCCATATTTTCTTAACGTCGTTATTGTTAAAGCGCCACAAACAGTGCGTATCGCCTATTTAAGTCTTTTAAGCAAATGTTGGCCTGGCCCTGTATATGGAGAATTCAAACTTCCCCGATGATATTATGAAAAACACTAAAACTTGCAGATTTAAAATTCCTCAAGAGTTTTGTAACTGCAAACTTTTCTGTCCGGTTTTCAGTTTTCCTGCTGTCCCAAATTCGTCTTCAAACCGCTCCGAAACGCACTATGAACCCACAAATCACAATACAAAAGAATCTTGATGTAATAGGCAAACTTTCTTGTTTTTCATAATATAAGATATAAGGAAAACCCAAGTTTTCAAAACACCTGTTGAATATCGCGATATTGAACCGATTCTCAACAGCCAAGTTATTCAGACATGTTTCCCCACAAACACTGAGTCAAACAGACCATCGACGGGTAGAAAAGCCTCATGCACAACTACGTCATAGTCGTCGAATATCTTGTTGTCAATTTTTAACAAAAATTGAATCGTAGTGACACGGTACCGTAGTTGCTAAAGATCCGCAAATATGTTGAAAAATTTGTGTCGAAATTGAGGGGTGTGGGGTGGGGTAGAGAGTTGTTAGTTTTAGCGAGGATCGGGGATTTGACTTTTAATTTTAAAGACATTAGGAGTTGTCTCCATTTATGAATATGAATTGTACAGGGACATGTAAGGAGAATCTAGCAAGTTGTCACTTGGCACTTTAGAACTGAGTGAAAAGGTAAACCTGCACAGATGTAGCTAGGTACACTGCTGAATGAGAGTGCGACAAAAACATTCGCAGGAGATTTAATTTTACTCAGTGTGAAAAATAATATGAATATAAGTTGCAATTGTAACTCTAAAAGAAAAGTTCTTATCGAGCTAGTCACGTGTGCGTATTGCTGACATTTTCGAAGACTTAAAATAAAGTTGCCTTTTACGGATGATTTGAATTCTGTTTCATATTCATTTAGTGGGAGGGAGTTTTGACTTGGAATAGGCTAAATAAATAAACTATGCATACGGTTGTAATGATTCTTTTTTGAATTTTTTAAAAGATAAACTCTGGTAGAGCAAGTAAGCGAATAAAACAGCCAGTTTGATTTAAAAGAAAACATCTCTGTCCCCTAGTTGTAGTCAAGAGCTTTTTACTAAACAGAATTTGTGTTAATATTGTAATTTGTATATATTTTCTTGTTTCAGACATTGTAGTTAGGTAAGCATTTAGAAGACCAGATTGAAAGAGGCTTCCAAAATCCTTCGCATGTTTCGGACCACGATGCGGCCCAGTAGGCGATGGTACTTCGGTATTTCGAAAACTCGCTCGCGCCTACAGCACTCGGGTTTTTTTTTGATCTTGTTTATTTGTGTTATGTATCAGTTATACAATTTTATGTTGTCAGTCTCGATTTTTTGTGCAGCACACTCCTCTCCCAATGCGTTGCCACGCGTTTTCTGCATCGCTCTCCATTATGCTTGCACTGATCGATTTTATTGCTCAAGGAAAGTTGCATGTCAGGGTCCGCGGAGGGAAAGCCCCCCCCCGACGCCAACATTTTGAGCCCCCATAGTTTTGAGCAATTAACTTCCCCCCCTCTCCCTCCCCCCGAAACACACACTTTCTAAGTAGCTCCGCGGTCACTGATGTGCGATAAGGGAAATTTGGAGGGAAAGTTAGCTGAAAAAAGTTACTGCGAATCAACTTGTAGCCGTCTAAAAGAAGCCGGACGTGCTTTTATCTGAATTACTCTGTTAAAAATAGTGTCAAATATTATCCTTATCGTTACCATTATTACTATATATGATCATTACTATCACCATAACCATTATCACTATCATTACTTTATCTTTAGCTTTATCATTGTTAGTGTTATAACTTTTTTAAATTCTAAAATCAAGTGACAGCAACATCAAGAAAGTATTCTAGCTCATTCAATTGCAAAGCGTATTGCTATTATTATACAATCAAGTAGTACTGCAGTGTGATGCCAGAATTGTTTGACTACATCGGAACAGCACCGGGGGGGGGGTGTGTTGGTGGTATTCCCATACATTGACTATACGGGTATGTGCCGCTGGCCAGGGTATGGTTTTCAGGCCTTCGAGTTTAGAACAGGGTATACAAATCAGGAAAATAATGTTGGGAACAGGGCATAGAACAGCATAAAACCTATAAACAGTTTAACTCAGGTTGCAATAAATTTTCTTGAGAGACATATGGACACGTATCGAATACGTGTAACTCTATTTTCGGCTTGGGTTTTGGGTATCCAGTTTAGAACAGGGTATAAAAGCCAAGTTTAGAACAGGGTCAGGTTTTTGGAGGACCAGCAGCACACCCCCACCAAAATTTCTTTTCAGTACCCCCCCCCCCCCCCTCGGGCACCGGGGCGGATCAGCATTGGTGGTCCGTGACAAAGTCAATGATCAGCTTTATTAGGCTAGGTCCAAGAATGCTGGGGTTCTGGATGAGATGCTCCATAAGGTACCTTCCATCTGCACGCCCCTTCGGGGAACACATCGCCTTTTTCCAAAGTTTCAAAGCATAGCCCCATGTGAGCTTGTTGGTTTGGAAGAAAATGTTGATCAGTTCCAATCCTCTGTTTTGACTCTTTGTCAGATCTGTAAAAAAAAAGTCACACACATTGTTTAGCTAGAACACGCGCTTTTTATGACAACATTTTTATAAGGACAACGAGACTCAGAAGCAAAGAACAATCCAGGCTGGGATTTGGAAAAATAAATGCAAACGGTTTACTTTTTTTAAACAAAATACTTTTATTTTCTCAAACTAAATTTTTCGGAGCGTTAAAATACTCCAAACGCAAAGACCGATCAAATTTACATCGCAATGTATTCGGCTTGATTCTTGATCACATGTAAGGTCCATTTGCAATTTTTATGGAGATGTTTCTTACTGTTGTTGCTCTTGTGAGTACTTTAAAAATAAGAACAGCTTAAGGGCGATTGAGGCTGAAATTCCCAAAAAAGTTAAAAACAAAGAGGCTCGGCCAAAATTTACTGATTTTTATTTTAAAAAAGCGTGTAGTGGTGTTTAAGTCATGTCCGTAGACACCCACCAACCTCCGTATTTCACAAGCCTTTAGATGTAGTGTGTTGTGTTATGTCAAGATAAAATTTCTTCTCTTGGTTGAGTTGAAGAATGATTCCTATGAAAATAGTACTTTTCCTGGACAATATTGTGTAAAAACACCCAAATCTGTTTTCCCGTACATTCTCTTTACGGTGCACAAGTAGCTTTCTTCGCCTGGTCTCTTTTCATTTTCTTCCATTCCGCCTCCCCCACGGGATCAAATACTCGGCTCCTAAGAACTATAGGTAAACTGCAGTACTTACCTGGTATAAAAGGTGGAATATCCCCTTTATGAAGCACACGAGGCGGCAGTAACACTCTCTGCTGCTTTGAAGTGTTGTTCAAGTTAGTCTCAAAGTAACAGGCTGCAATAAAGCCGACGATGTTTGCCCACCCGACTCCAAAGTTTTGTTCGGGCTTCGACATTAGGGAGAGTTGTTCTACAAAGAGTGCTTGAGCTGTGGTAAAAGTGAGAGCTGCATGAGCTGTTTGATAAACGTGTCATTCGATGAACGGGGGCTAAAAATGAAGACCATTTATTGGAAGTTATCTTGAATCTGTTTAGAATTAAAAAGGGAACTGGAAAGCGAAAAATTGTTTCTCGTAGTCACTTGAAAAAAACCAAGTACCAACTGTTTAAAAAAGTGTGCATTTCTAACAAACACTGACTATTGGCACTCACCCGCTTATTTTTATGGCTGTTTATGTCTAAATAACAGTATGTCCTGACCTAGTGTCCAACAGTCTATCAACACCCACCCACCCACCTGTTTCAATAGATTTTGTATGCCCCGCCCACAGATGACTCAGCGTTTCATCCTGTTGAGGAGTTGGCGTGGGGTCTGGCACTGTTTCCGGCCTCGGAAGGGATTTCTTCTTTCTCATTAGCTGAAAGAACAGCGTCCATCTGGACATTAATTCGGGAAACCGCGAAGAACAGTCTGAGATACTTTCACAGAACTTTCCTCGAAGTTGGCTACTTGCGTTTAATGGCTTCAGAATTAATACCGGGTGAGAGACTGGGCCTAAAATACCGCTGTTCAGAGCTCCAAGAAAGGGTATTACAGAGAGATAGTAATTCATATCAGCCCACCAGCTGTAAGGAAATATAGTCTCCGGATCATCTGACACGTGGCCGGGGTTTCCTGCACTCATGCTTTTAAGTCTGAAAACAAAGCAACATTTATAGCAAAGGTTTCAATAGTAGCCTTTAAAAAAAACACAAGAAACAGGAAAACCATCGCTAGTTCTAAGTCAACCTTTTCAAGAAAAATTGAGCCCTATAATGTTAGCTAGGCCTTTTTTATATTTTATTTGTCTACTTATGTTGTATCTGTCTTGTTAATGTAACTTTGTTTTGGGACACAAAATCTGAAGCTAAGTTTGCTGTATTTCTTCTAATGTAGTTATGTTTTTAGAGCCCCTTGAAAATCGTTTTAATGAACAGGGCTTTTTGATGAAACATTAGTAAACAAAACAAACACTTGCTTTCATCAGAATAACTTCTCACTGAATCAACAGTTTTGGAGCTAAGAATGATTTACAGAACACGTCTAAAGTAAACACTTGCTTTTTTATTTTTTTACGCGTCGGTTGAAAATGCAGATAAGGAACAAGCTCAATAAACAGTTTAGCGAAAGCGATTCATTATTTGGTTTGAACCCTGCAGCCCCAGCAGCTTTGCAACATCTACATCTTCTCCTTACAATAACAATACAAAATAGGTTGTTTTGTTGTGAGAATAAAGGGATTGATCACATGCTGCAAACTACCTATTTAGTAAAGCTAAATTCTCCCAAACATTTTCTCCCACACTTTTGAAGGTAGAGAGCGGATACCATGTTGGAGGTTTCAGCAGGGGTTGAAAGACTTTTACTTTTGTTTCTGTTCACTCACCTACCGGAACTGTGTTGCCAACCAAACTGCAACGGAAGTCCCCACAGAATGTTACCTGAGTTGTTGAATCCCCAGGATGTGAAAAAGTCACGTGTTTCCGTTATGATAACCTTATATAGTCCCAGGCGTTCCTTGTACACCCAAGGATCAATCACAACGACGACACGCCCTCCGATGAACTTGACCGGGTAGTCATTCAGCGATGAAGGGGCCTGAGCCCACTCGGGGGGATAGGTGGGAAATTGTGCGGCAAAGGAGAGAGAGGTCAAACATACAAGAACGCAACACAATTTTGGAAAAGGTAGGACCAATATCCACAAAGCCATGACACCCTGCAATTGAAAAGAAAAAAAAGTCTTTGGTGTTTTACCAAGTAAAATAAAAGTCGTTATTCGTCCCCACTCGCTTCCTTTTGTGGCATTCGCTTCTATATTTGGTATTTGCTGTTAGCCTCTAATTTGAGTTTGTTTCTTCAAAAAATATACTGCGCACTTATCTAGCTCTACTCAAGTTACGCTATGAAAAGGAAACACATGAACAATTTTAATAGTTAAGGAATTTTTAGTTCTATTACATGTAAATGAGGGTTTTATAGTTCATTCTGCTTTATCAAAATTGTGTGACATACTTAATGGGCATTTTTAATGCGCCATGTAAGCTAATTCAATTGTTATATAATCACATCATCATCTTTTTTAGTTTTATTGTCATTATTGTTGTTATGGCTGTCGTTGTTGATATCAATATTATTATCTTCATTATTATTATTATTGTTGTTACTATTATTTATATTATTATTATTGTTGTTATTACTATTATCATTATCATCATTATGTTTATGATTATTATAACTATTAAAAAGCGACTGGTCAGACCATTCCGACACACCTTTGACTGCCACAAAGCCTTAGCGCCTTATCAATTTCTTACTTACTGCTCTTAGCGTAGAATTCAAATAAAAAATCTGAATGCAAATATCGAAGCTTTGAGTTGGAGCTGTGACATTCATTCAGGTTCAGCTGTCAAGATGACCTAAAGTTACAAAGCACCGCTGACAGTCACAGTCGAACTACTATCCTTGTACTACTCATATATTTCAAACAATATGAAACTCCACTCTTTAAAACTTGAGTGTTCAGAACAAGAAGGTTCAGGCCCCGTCTATATTAATGTGTTTTCGTTTGAAATGCAAACGATTTAGCCCTTTTCGCCTTCCGCCCACATTTACACGATCGAAAACAGAGGCCTATGTCACCGAACATGAAGGTTTTCGAAACGCTCTCCAAGGGAGACTTCAGGGCCCAGTTGTTCAAAACCTTAATATTGCTAATCCTTGATTAACTCTGTGTAAAACCTACACAATTAACCCAGGATTAGCACTGATTGGGCTTTGAACAGGAACAACCGAGCCAAGGTTTCCGAAAACGGAGGCCAAGCTCTTCAGAGTGAGCGGGCGAAAAGGAAGTTTTTCTAAAACGACGACATTTTATGCGTTTTCTAGGTCTATTGTTAGCCTGCGTAGCAAGGGGGAGGGGAGGGGC
>JAOBRG010165098.1:0-18255 GCA_027574985.1 Umimayanthus nakama | reverse complement strand
GTTGGGGGCAATTCTTTTCACTTTTATAAAACTATTACAGAAGCTAGACAGAATCTTAAAAAAATTGGCATCCCCCCTGGAGACATTAAAAAATTTCAGACCCCCCCTTTTTTGTCCCTAAAAATTTGACACCCCCCCTAAAATCCTCTGTCCCCCTGTAGCATACATTATGAATACAGCCTAGTTTGTGCAAAGTCGGTCACATTTGATTTGTCAATACACATTTACGTGCAGTTACTTTACACGTCAAAATGTGCATCTATAAACCATGTTTTGAGGATTTTAGTTTAAGTTTTTGTGTAGTGCGGGAACAATTTTCTGATAAGGTTTAGTGTTTACCACACAAATATATGCACAAAAAGGTTTAATTCTATAGATTTGCCTGAAATCCGAAATTTCGCGGAAATAAACGCTTATGCGATTAATGCTTCAAAATATTCTTCGCCATATTTTCTTTACATGTAATGACCAGGTGAAGCAGTCCCGCCAATTTCCCATCATTCCATAGAGTCATATCTCTTATGTTTTTCGTTTGAAAAATGGTCAACTTTTCTTCAAAAGGGTGTACAGGTATTTTTAAAAAAAGGTTGTCATAGTCAATAGTCATCTAATAGTCCAACACTGGAACCGAAAGGAACTGTGGAGTTCAAGCAGCACAAGTAATCACTGCTGTTAACATTGACTTTGCAAAATATTGAATGCAGGTTCATCATATAATGCCACGGCAATGCAGTAACAACCTTTGCTGGCGCAATATCACTCATTATGAGTGTACCCAAAGTTCCTTTCGGTTCCAGTATTTTTTGAAATAGCTATATATGTATGCAACGTTGTCGTTTAAATTGAGTTATCGTAGGTTTTTTTCGCTTAAACTGTAATTTCCAAAAAAGGTGTTCTATAACAATTGATACAGCACTCGCTATTTTTGCGAGATGTGATTACCACGACGCCGGGCAGAAACCCAAGGTGAATAAACCCACTTTCCTCTTTTAACTTTCCAGCAATTTTGCCTGGACCTGTCCGAACAAGACTCGAACAATTTGCCTGGACCCGACCGAACTCTAGCCTGCAGCTGTGCAGTGTGCTTTCACAACCATTTATAAAGTTACAGTAGGTGGGCTAGTGAGACTTACAAGGCCACTTTTTGTTGAAAATTTGGTCAGTGTATATTCAAAAACCATTTCACTTTTAGTTTCCCTGGGTACCAGAGGCAAACTCGCTCAAACTGAAATATTAATAAGAAACCGAAAGTTTGGCACCCAATTTACGACCGGAAGTGAGGTTTATTTAACAATGGCAAACATCAAGCATGAAAGTCATATGACCGTCAGTTGTCAGTTTCACGGCGTCCTATTGGCTGGTGGCCTCGTGACCGCCGGTGGAACAGCGCTGAGGGTCGAGTTTCCTCTCAAAAACTTTCTTTCTGTTACATCGTTTGTTGTCAGTTTATTTCTTGTGTAGCGGTTCAAAATATCGCCATGAAACTGCTGCTCTTGGCCGTGATTATAAGTGCAGGTAAGTTAAATATAATATGCGTGTTTTGTTACGCATCATGTGTATTTAATCAAGTCGTGTGTCGCATTTTATACCCACCACGCAGATGACAGTGCGCACGAGACGACGCATTATTTTTTTATGAATACTTGAACATCTTTCTTTGCGCAAAGTGTTTCCGGCTCTTTATTTTCAAAGATTTCCTCGCTCGATTTTGTCTTTTTCACTGTTGAACTGTCAAAAAATATGTTTCCACTTTGTCCAATGCAATGGCAGCTCAGTGGCCTCTGACCGAATGGCGTGCAGCAGGCAAGTTCAAGTTGGTGTTCGGCCTATTTGAGGGAACTAAAATTTTGAGGAAAGTTTAATTAAGTTGTTCCAAGACCGAGCTTATAATGGACGAGAAGTGAGAAATCAGTTTTCGTTTTGTTTTCACGAAAGATGCTTGGAGTTGAAACTGCAAGTCTTTCAGTTTCACTATTCGTCTATTGGCCATGGTCATGGCTATTCTTACACTTTAATTTTATTTTTGTCTCGACAATTCCGAAAGCCTTGCGGTTGTTGTATAAACTGGAGACCAGTGTTCATTTATCCCAATATAAATATTTGTTTTAGAATCAAATTCAGACAGTGTGATAATTCTTGAGATTTGTCAAAACTTGCACAGTAAATATAGGGCCAGGGGTTGCAGTAGGAGGGGTGTGTGTGTGGGTGGGTGGGGGGGGAGGCCTTATTGCTGCACAGAACACAAATGTATTGCCAAGGTAGAGAGAGGTTATTGCACCCCCTCCCACTCAGTGTTGGATCCAAAGGGGGGTCTGTGCTTGGTCTCAAGCTGCTGGAAATGCCCTTTTGAGAGACTAGAAGTCCCCCCAGACCCCTTCCCTTTTGAAAGTCATGGATTTACCCCTGCCACATTTAAATCAACTGAACTTTCCACCATCCATGACTTTGACTGCCCTATAGTCTAAGTTTAATTTTTAATTTTAGAAATTTCAATCACAAATTCTCTTTAAATAAAATCAAATTTAACTATCTCAAAAGCCAAGCAATGCAAGAAAATAACAGGTATTTAAGTGACAAGTTACATGTCCCAGATTTTGTTAGATCCACATTCAAGTCAGCTTTATGATATCTCATTCTGTAGCTGGTGCCAGTTCACTGCTGGGGACTGATAAATGTAGTTGGGGACCAGACTACTGGTGCCAGAGCTATAAACATGCAATTGAATGCCGCAGCATTGAGCACTGCAGAGAAAAAGTTTGGAAAATGAAACCTGAGGTAAATATATATGGCATATTGAAGATAAATTAGTTCAGTGCACAATTTAAATAACTTTCTAAGTAACTCTTTGGTTAATTTTGAACTTTTGACATACTTTTTTTTGGTGTCATTTTTTTCCATCTATGTACTTTCACTTCTAACTTATAGTTAAAGCCATAGTTACCACAAACTTAACCCTGCTGACATTTAATTCCACAAAATTGTTAATACACACCTTCTTGTCTCGTTTGACAATTTTTGCACTGGACCCTTCAATTGTCTGTAAATAAATCCAATATGTTATGTTGCCTGTTTGCCCTGATTACAGGATGCTTGCCAGGAGTGTGAACAAGTTGTAAACGAACTGAAGACTGTGCTTTCCAAGAACACCACTCAGGTTAGTCCAATTTTAAGTTGTGGCTTCTAATCCCCTATCTGGTTCTTTTCTTATCTATATTATACTAGTTTAAACTAGCTATCATGAATCGTGAGTGAAGTGCCGTCGATTATCAAGTGTAACTACTGTCAGTAGTCAATAAAGACATATGTCAGTTATAATAAAGTGGGTTTTTTTACCTGGGCCAATAATTTTAAAAACAACAAGAGAATGGAAAATAAAAAGGAGAAAAATAAAGAAAAAAGGGAAAAAATTCTGACATCAGTACCTCTTGATTTCAAGTCTCATCAAGCATACAGACCAAGTTGTGCAGTACTCGGCACCAATCATTCTGTCTGTCCCACTGTAAAGGCCTGGGCTTATACAACTTCATAAGGGATTTTGAGTGGGCGTATGATTGGGGGGGACGCGGGGCTTAAATCCGGGTGGGCTTATGAGTGGAATAAAATTTGAATGTTTCAGAATGACGAGATAAAGGGTATCTGAGAAACAAATTAAAGCTAAATCTTTGAAAAGGAAATGCAAAAGGAACACACTTACAGTAGATCGGCTTATACATGGGAGGAGGGGGGCTTATATCAGGGTGAGCTTATTTATGGAATAATGATTCTGTTGGCTAATGGATTAGCTTATAGCTGGGGCTTAAAACAGGGGGGGGCTTTAAAGTGGGATTTTACAGTATGTGATACGCTAGCTCTGATTTTCACATAAATCTTATCCAATACAATATATATATATAATACCAGATCCAACATAATTTTATGTATATTGTATATGCATGTGCTCTCTTTTTAGAGATGGTTCTACTCAAGTGCTTGTTCTATTCTTAACAAGGGTTTGCTTGTTTTCTTGTTGACTGTAGCATGAGGTAGTTGTTTACCTAGAAGATATTTGTGACAAGGTTGCTGGTCAGATGGCAGCAGAGGTATGTCAAGTGTTCAGCAATCATTAAAATAATAAAAAATAGTTGATACAAAGCTGTTACGGTAGGCCTTGCTGTGCATATTTGTCACTTGATAGACATCTTTGAGAAGCCTTTTTCTATGTCTTTGTTTTTCTTAAGTCCCTAGACTTATTTTTATTTTCAAAAATTAGAAAACTAACTGTTAAAGCATGTATTTTTACACAATATCTTTTTAACAAAGGATTTAAATGATTCATAGAAAAATGATAAACTATTGAAGAATATACCCTTTTAAAAAAAATACCGAAGTGCCTATAATTATGCCCTTAGGACTCCTTCGAATATCATCATCATCACCACCATCATCATCATCATCATAGAAATAATACAAATAATAAATAATAGTAATAATAATACTGATAATAATAATAATAATTATAATAATAATAATATTTCTACTAATAATAATAACAATTCATTTATGCACAGGGATTGGTTGCCCATTGTCATCATTCTTTCCAGTGTTCCCTCCCCCAGGCTTGTTTATCTGGTAAGGGAGGGACCATTGGAAAAATTATTGATTGGGGTGGAAAATTTTTTACCTGCACAGTTTAACCACCCCATCTAGTTTGCATAACTTAGTTTTAACATCCATAATTGTTATTTGTTTTTTTATTTGAGCACTTGTCATGTGCAGGATTTCTTTTGAAGTCTATTTGCTTTGCACAATAATCATGTTTTCCCCCTACCCACCACCCCTCTTCTTTTAGTCTATCTGTAAGTAGACCTAGTAAGCTCCTTACAGGAAAAAAGAGAGTGCTATATATATATATATAAAAACCATGAAAACCAATATGCTTTGTTTCTGTGGTGCTTGAAATTGTGATGAGATTCTTCCTGCATCCAAACTGTAAAACTTGACAACTGATTCCTTTGTTGCAGTGCAAGGCCTTGGTTGACACCTATGCCCCTCAAATCATTGAGATGATTCTTGCTTATGCGGTAAGTCCCTTTCTCTTCAACTGTAGCTCATGGTATGTAGTTTACTGTGGAATTATGAAAACCGTGAATTTGCTGTTCTTCATAAACCATACAAAAGGTCACTGTCTGCACTTGCAAGATTAATTGCAAGCTGACTATACCAGTTAGCATAGTTTACGGTCAGATTATATCCCATCCTTCACTCCGAGGCTTGGAAACCTGTTTCACAAAACATAAATTGTACTAAAACCTTATTTCTGAAATTGTTCACTGTACTAAGTAAACACAAATTTGACATACAAGAAAATGAAGGGTTTGGTGTTTCCAACAGTGTGAAAGAGTTCTTCTAATTTTAATAAGTCCACTAAGAAACAAGATTATATTAAAACATGAATCCAATTTTTGTGACCTTGTTTTAGCAAATTGATCTTTGATAATGTGTTTTACTGACAGCTGTTATTTTGAGATACCGTAACTTAACATCGAGTATAATATGACTGTTTGTCAATCTACGGTAAGTATCTTAAGTAAGAATTTTCTTTTACTACTGTTGTGGCTGGTTTATCAATATTAATATTGTTATTAGTATTATCATTATTATCATCAACATCGTTATTATTATTATAAATATTAGAAGGACCCCAAGCAAGTTTGCACTTCCTTGGGGATGTGTGCCGCAAAGGACAAGTCTGCCATCCTGGCGACACTTCTGAAGAATTCCATCCCGCACGAGAATCCTTTTTCAATTTTGGAGCCTGGGCCAGTTATGGTGAAGCCTGTTAAGAAATCTCACCCTTTGAAGAAAGCTTATGCGTCACCTGAGTGTGTCCTGTGTGAGTTCGTTATGAGGGAACTGGATGATCTTATTAGTGAAAATTCAACACAGGTAAGTCAGTGTAAAGTTCTGTTCCACCTTTGGTTTTGAAAACTTTGGTTATGATTTACTGAGTAAGTGAAACGTTTTAGTTAGAACTTGTTGATGGCTTGCACAACCCTTGGTCTCTTTGCATATGTTAAGACCTGGATCATAGTAGTGAATTATTAAATTTCTGGATCTGTGTGCCTGAGAGGTGACCAAGGTTCAAAAAGGGCCAATGAATATATGTTATTTACTGGGTCACAGTTTTTCCCTATACGGACTGACCATAAGTCGGTAAATAACTTATTTATTTTTTCCTCCAACGGACGAGCACATCAAGGGGTATACAAGATGTGAAGCAGCGCAGGTTACCGCGACCGTGGTCATAGATAGCAAAATCTTGCCCGCTCACGAATACGCTAAGAACCAATCATAATTCAGTATTTGTTACTGTGACCGCAGAGGAAAAAATAAATTTAGTTATTAGAAGCAGTGGGCCCCCAAAGGTTTACTCCTGGTATCATCTATGAAATTATTGAAAAACACTCCTTAAAATTACCAATATGGTAGTGGCCCTGCAAATTTTAACTCCTAAAAGTTATTAGAGAGTTGTTTGCTTAGTTTCTGATTCGATATGAACAGTAAAACTGAAAGTTCCGTGAAGTATTCACATGAGAGGATCAGATATTTACAGGGTCAAAATTGTGTTGAAGACTGGAAGCCCTAAAAGTTACCATTTTTCCCATTTTCTTTCGAGACCCCCAACCGCAATTTAAACTCCTTAAGATTATGACAACCATCCCGTCAGGTCAAGTATGAGCCCCCCCCCCTCCCCCCAAAATTTGTTAAACTCCTTGAATATACTGGAGATTGACCATCACAGATCAGCATTAACCCTCTTTGAATCAGGCCTGACATGAACTTTGAACGTAGTTCTGGTGTGGAACAACAGCTGGTGTGTTATTGTGGTTGTTTACTTCTTAGTGTGTTTTTGTTCTGATATTTAGCAAGAAATAGAGCAAGCCCTGGACAAGGTGTGCAGTCTCTTGCCCTCAACCGTGAGTCAGGAGGTAAGACTGAACACTAAATGCTCTCAAGTAAGGTGTTTGAAGAATTAGTCACACAGAATATAACCAAGCAATGTTTACAGAATGTGAAGAATACTTTAAATTATTTTTTAGTTTTCATGAATTTTTTTTTCAATTCTGGTTGAAAGTTTCTATTTTTGGTAATATTGGTATTGGCAATAATTTTTTAAATGTATGCTATCACAGAGAATAATAATTGCTTTGGAGTTTTGTTGGCAGGATATAGTATAGCCTTATGAGTAACAGCTCCTGTTGCAGACTGAAGTTTTGTAACAGCTTGGCTCAGTATTTCTCTTCACATGTATGCAATTTCTTTTATAGTGTTGGCCTATAATACCAGCCATTAATGAAATTTCAGACTTTCATTAATCTTGGTTAAAACCAGCTCAGCAAAGTGAAGTTAGGATGATTTCTATCATGCTTGTGTTTGCGAGCTGGGTGCTGTGCTTCTCACCATTTTTTTAATTAGTTGTATATTGCATACAGAGAAAGTTTTGCTGTCTCAGTGATCGATTACTTCAACAGTGTACCCAATTCATCAATGAGTATGCTCCTGCAATCCTGGAAATCCTTTCACAAGAACTCAACCCACAGCTGGTGTGTTCCACACTTGGACTGTGTACTGCAGAAGTTTCCAAACCAGGTTTGTCTGATTTGTTCACTTGTCAAAATTAAATTAAACTAGAAACTAGGCCGAGGGGATGGGAGAAGTGTGCAAATGTTGGGCATTTCCTCATTATATCCTGCCAATCCAAGGGTTCGGTATTTTGACCAATATTTGTGGTACAGGAGGCCAAAAATAAGTAGATTGACGAAGTTTGCCTCCAGCCAGATTTGGATTTCATACAAGAATACTACAAAATATCCACATGAAATGGCCCACATAACTATCTGCCTCTCTCGCTACTGCTTCAGCATAACATTGATCAGTGTGTTACAGGCATTTCAAACATTTTATGAGATGATTGGCTTTCTACTACAGCAAAGTTTTAATTTAAAGTCCTTAAGATGTGTAGCCACAGTGCAAGCTACTTGGTTGATGCCAGCATTTTAGTCTGTCGATCACAGGTTTGTTTTTGCATACCAAACTGAACAAGGTAAAATTTAGTTACAGGGTTTGAAATTCACGGGCGCTACGATGCCATTTGCCCTAAGGTATGCCTAAACTGCCTCAAGCTATTGGGAAAATGCAGACACCAAGGGGCAAAAAATTGCCCTAAACTTTGGGGGAATTATCTTACACATTTTTAGTAAAAGAGACAAACAAAATAAAGGAATTAATGATCTATCTTGTAGTTCAATGCTGGTGGTTAACAATTAATCAGTTGATTTGACAACAAACGAAAATAACACATAATACTCCCAAATCCACCTTGCGACTGAGCAAAATCAAGATCAAGGCCGGCATTTATGGATGTTACTTATAGTAAGTTCCTCCCTTGTTAGTCAAGTGTGTTCTGGCCAGCAGAATCCCGGGCACAACAAATTGTTAGCATACATGAGATTTCGGGAATCTGTTTCTCATTTCAGTTCATGCTTTCATTTGCACTTTCCAATTTCAAGTTATCTGTAATGTGTATAGTGCTGAAAGTTCTGCGATCTTAGAGATTTAAAATTAGTAAAATGTCCAGACAGACCACTATATTTGACATTTTTGGTGGGAATGCAGTTCAACTCACCCTGATTAATCATCATGTGAATGCTGAAGTCCAACCGCTGCTGAGGTTACTGATTTCATTACTATTTACATCGACATTTCTAAATGTTTACCTTTATTGATGTTATGTAATTTTATGGCAGTGCAAACATATTTGTTCTTCTTTTGTTTTGCAGGTTTTATTAAAGTATTAACAATAATTTTATGTGGTGTTTTGTGTACAGTCTACTGTAAGTCTTTGGGATATGTGATTTTGGAATTCCAGTAAGATATTTTGGTGTGCACTTTCACAAAATTTGAAAAGAGTAGAAGAGTTAAGAAGAGGCTAGGTATCTCACAATTATCCCCTGGATTCTACCAAATAGCCCCTAAGGTCAGAAGTATTTTGTGTGGCCAGGGGCAAAAAGCTACCCCAGGGTTAATGAGATGAATTTCCAACTTTGAGCTAAGAATGAGACATTCATGATCTAGCTAGTAATTAGATATAGACTAATCCTAATTATCACCAAATGCATAGTTCTCATATAAGAAACAATCTAGAAAGTGTTTGATGGCATGTCATTGAGCAGACATTGGGAACATAGTTGAAAAGTAGACTCTATTTCAAGGTTTTTGAAACCAGTAGAAATCTGACTTAAACCCCTATTTGAGATCAGGTTTAATGTCCGAGATTTGCAGTAGGCACAGAGTGAGAACATAGTACTATGACCTGGACTGGAATTATTTCTTAAAAGATGGGAGATTGAAGACTTGGTTTTAAAAAGGGAATTGAAGGAGGCAGAGGGTGGAGCTGGCAAAAAGTGTGAAGGAAGGACAGGGTCTGGACATTAAAAAAGGATAGAAATGCTCTTATTTGAGTTTCTTTCTGGCATGTAGTGAAGCATATAAAGGCTCCAACTGTGACACCAACCTGTGTTCTCTGTGAGTACGTCATGTCAGAACTGGACACTATTCTGAAAGAAAACTCCACACAGGTAAGTGTTATGATTATAAATTGTATTGATTTTTGGATACAATGTGGGTGTATAGAAAACCTTTGTGGTATTTAACTAAACGACTCTGTTTTTATGTCTTTTTCTTCTTGTCTTCCTTTACCTGTCCTTTTTTCTTGTTTGTTGTAGTCTTGTCACTGTTTCAGCATTGGCAGTGCCCTCTTCATGAGTGTCATGAAGAAGGCACTGCCAATCCCAAAACCTTGACAAAACTACAACACATGAGAAAAAAAGACAGATAAGAGAAAAAATGAAGAAAAACATATGAGAACAACCGTCTGTGCCAATATACACAAACTAGCGAATAGACTCTTGTTTCTAAAACATTAAACTTTTACCAATGGATGCATTGTATCTCTAAAACCTGTTTGTATTATACAAACTAAGAATATAATTAGTAAAACATTTATTGATATCTAAAATTATAGTTATTACTCAGGCCAAAGCTGCCAAGTTGAGGTTTCAGCTCTGCATCTTTTTTTATTTGATTTTTTGGTGTCAAAATTAGTCACTGCATGCATTATTAAGCAAGCAAAATCAGTTTGAGCCAAGTGCTCAAAACAAGATACCAGACATAAAAAACTTCATTACTTGTTGCACTATCATAATCTTGATTTTGTCTTATGTCTTTGATACAACTTGAATGGTGAAGAGTAACTGGTGTGTAACAGTTATCAGCAGAGTAAATCGTAATTGCTGATCAGCCATCAAGCTTGCAGTAGAAGTTCTAGCATGCATTTATTTGGCTACATTTGTATTTGTAAACAAATTTGCTCTAGACTGGAGTCTTGTTGTACAGAAATAAATGGTGTGGCGCAAGTGTACAGTACTAGTAGCTTCTTGTTGTAACTAATGTTTAACTTTATTCAAACTTTAATGGTTTTTTTTATATGCAGCCAGTCTTTCATAACTTCAGTAAAATAATATTTATTTTGAGAATGAAATATTTCACTGGCTGAACAATAACAGTTACACTACCTAATTTTTTTAACATTATACAGTGTCTGCAACAGTATGCTTGTTCAGGTATGGTCAGTATGGGGTTTAAGGTTTGGGCTACTTATTTTGTCCTTCTGTCCAATGGGATCTTTCAATCTTATCGTATATGGTGAATCAAAAACTGGAATAAGATTACATTCTACAGAAATCAGTGCACAATAATTCAACTTGGTATCATCCTGCAGGCGGTTCTGTTTATTTTATATTTAACATTTAATTACTCCATGGAGGCACATTGGATATGAGTTTTTGGATAACTGATGAGATGTGGAGCAACCATTCAGCCATCATTTGCTCATGTCCGAATTATTAAATTCCAAACACTGGATAAAAATATCTCAATTTTTTTTTAACCAACTTGAGTTTTCGGCTGTTTTGAGGGAAAATTCTCCTTGATAAAATCGTCAGTTTCCACATTTGGAAAAACTACAGGATATAGGATTTATACCAAGAGTAGAGGGCCAAGCAGCTTACCTGCTATTTGATGTCCAGTGTTTTGTTTTAATAATACTTTATATATAATTATGTATATATATATAAATAAGTGCTACTTTTTTGGACCAATTTTTTTATCAGGAAGAAATTGAAAATGCTTTGGAGAAGGTTTGCAGTCTTTTGCCATCAACAGTCGCACAGGAAGTAAGTATCAACCTCAACACTACAGTGTGTCGTAAATATAGCAGTGATATGTTTATTGTGATCGATTATTAACCAGTTATTGAGATATATTACTAATTTAGTTTTTAAGGTTTTTGTCTGAGAACTACATGTCAGCTAGTTTGATCAATTAGTTTTTAGTGAGTTGTTTTATTTTATACAATGCACCGAGATCATTAATGGTTCCTGAATTTGATTTTTAATTTTCAATAACTTGAAATTCAAAAATTAGGACTTTGGATCTTTTAAGTCCTTGAAAATAGCAAGTTCTATGGAATCTATGCTTGTTTTTCTGTTTTACTGGTAGTTTTATAGCTAAGAGCAAAAAATGAAAGTTTTGTTATAGGATATTAGTCTAGGTAGGACATTTTTTAGTATAAAATAAATTCTGATTTTGTGGTCCAATGTGTGGTTGTAACTCACTGGGGAACAAGTTGTTAAGTGATTAATTTTTTTAGAAATGGTTGATTTTTACTTTCACTTAACCAAGCTGCAGGTAATCTTGTCTAGTTGTTGATTTTATAGTCACTAGAGAAACACACACATACTGATTTAGTATGACTGTTTCTTTGTAAAAATAAATAAAAAAGAATATTAAAAAAAAAAATGACTGTTTCTGCAGTGTGACAACTTTGTCGAACAGTACACTCCCATACTGGTTCAGTTGCTGCAACAAATCCCACCAAAAGGGGTATGCTCTGCCATGGGCCTTTGCTCTTCAAAGACACTACCAGGTGCGTACCCTTGACGCTTGCAACAGGTTATTGTTATGTGAATAAGACTTTTTAAATACTTTGGGAAAAAGCTAGCATTTGTTCCTCAGTAACTTACGTTTTAATGTACCACTTTCACTACTTTTTTTTACCTAACTTAAAGTAGTTCTAAAGCCTCATTTCCGTGCCTCTTTGTAAATAATTCAAGTACAAAAACCAATTTTGTTGAATTGCAAACATTTTTTTCATGCTTGAGAATTTGAAAAGAAAGTTGAATGCAGTTCTGTAGCCAAATGGTGCTAAGAAAGACCTATCGGAATTGTCTATACAGGGTTGCCACGGTCCTTGAAAATCCTGGAAAGTCCTCGAGTTGGTAAAAGAAAATTCCAGGCCCATGAAAGTCCTAGAATTTGGGTCGCGGTCCTGGAAAATACTGAAATGAGCAAAATTTTTCACCTTTAACTGCAATTACTAATCAAAATGAGTAGTTTGTCACAACCAGACATGAAACTTTTGATGTAACAATGTATGAAAACCATAACAGGAACTTCATTTTTCCCCGGAAGCAAGTCTTGTAAGGCTCATTGATAAATTAATATAAAGAATAACAAAGCTTTTTTGGTAAGGAAGGTCCTTGATTTTGCTTGAAAAGGTTCTGAAAAGTCCTGGAAAAGTCCTTGAATTTTACATCCAGTTAATAGTGGCAACCCTGTCTATCGGAAAAATACCTTTTCTAATGTTACATTAATTCACACACAAACATGTTTAAAACTTATACCGCGTTCATACCAAACACTAAACATGATAATATTAAACTGGTTCGACTTTAAAATGTTGCTACTATAATGTGCTCGTAGGTTTTTACGGGTTCTGAATTGAGCGTTTCAATGCCTTGACGATAAGTTAACAGATTTATACTGTTTTTAAGGCAGTTTGAATATTGCAACTGTCAAATTAATTTTCAAATATGATTAACTGAAACCTGTTTAACGAGTTGTGAGAATTTGGCTCTAACTTACTCAAGTTTATATTTCTTGTAGCTAGCAAGCATAAAAATCTTTGGGATTGAATCTAGTTTGGATGGCTATTTTCAGAAATTGTTTGATAAAAATTTTGAACCAAAAGGCTTGCTGTGCTAAAAATAAGTTTTGAACCTGTTTAGTTAAGCAACATTATAACATGTTTAAGCGTTGGTGTGAATGAGGTCCTGTTGAGAAAGTGCTGTTGAAAGTTGCACAGCTTGTGTTCTTTATCGGTTGCATGAAAAGGTTCTCATAACTTTTAAATTGATAGCACTGTTTCCACTGCTCACTATTGTTTCATTCTATTCTTATTTTTCACTGAGCCTAAAACACATTGTCCTTGTTTCAATTTCCCATTCACAGAGAAGAAGACCAAAGTACAGGGAAGTCTGGACCCCAAGTGTGTACTCTGCGAGTTTGTGATGGATAAGTTGGAAAGTATACTAAAAGAAAATTCAACACAGGTTAGTGTAATTACACAATAGGTACAGGTAGGTTTTCTTGGCAGCATTAACCCATTCAGTGCTAGCCTTCAAACGTTCAGCTCAATAACAGACTTGATCTCTTACTTTGAAGTAATAGTTTGAAGAGGGTTTCTTAGTGAAATACCCATCGACGCAAATCACAGGGGCCAACGGCTGGACACTGAAATATAAGAAGTAAATAAAGACTATAAGGTTTAAATATATTCAACGCTTTAGGATTCATTGACTTCAAAGGTGCCAGCGCATTGTTTCTACAATACAATGAAGCTGCATGCATAACTAAGTACGCCCCAGTACGGAATTATTTTCGCCAGCAATGCCAAACCTGCCGCTAAAGGTCACTGTTCCTGGAGCAAACTTGACAAAACACCTACTCACCGCACCTCCACCGTGACAAAAGCAAAACAGGTGTCCGCCTTCACTCCCTCTCCCCATGCGCGGTTCGTTTGGCGTCAAATAAGAAACCTCAAATGGCTACCTTTGACGAAAAGGCGTGATTTGCTGGGAAACAAACCCTCTGTACGAAAAACTATTTCCAACGAAACAGTTGCCCGTTTGAACTAATAAAACTGCCAACAACGTTCACATACCGTGGGTCAGAACATAAAAGGCAAAGTGTTCTTTATTTATTTTATAGAGGAGCAAGTCTTTTTTCAGTCTGAGTTACCAACACAAAGTCAAGATATACAAATATTTACACTACTTTAAATCTGTTATTGAAGAATTTTATGCTAGTTAATTGTGAATTATATTTTAACAAGTGTGTTTTTATCTTAACCTTTGCTATTTTAGAAAAAAATACGTGTAAAAAGGTTTTAAAAAAAACCCGTTTGATTTTGTAACATAAGTAACAGATAATCTAGGGCTCCAAGTGATACACTATTTTCTTGGTATCTTTACTGATTGGACTACTCTTATAAAAATATGTCGTATCGTATCGTTCACTTTGATTGCGCACGTTATTGTACTATACAAGTATACCCATGTTGTGACACACACAGACAGGCGCGCACACACACATACACATTCACAAGTTTATTGCTCTGCGTACGTTATATCTTTACAGGAAGTTTAGTTGTGAACTTGTACTGCACCTTGCCATGCCGTCATACAGTCATACAAAGTACTGCCATATATGTTGTGATACAGTTAGTTTTTAGGTTTCCTAAACAAAAACAGCTGGAAAGCCCCAAAGTCTTAGCATTTCTGAAAAAATTTTCTTTAAAAGTATTTTTAGGTTTTTTTGAAAAATTTCCCAACTCTTTTAACAAAAAGAGTGGTAAATTCATTTTTCAGCTAATATCTCGTTAATTTTTACTCTTTAGTTTAATATTTCATGCGGAAATCGTGGAAGCAAATAAAACATACATAAGTATTTTTAGCCCAACACAAGGCAGATTTTTTGTTTTTGTTTTAGAAGAATAAGGGAAACTCGTGAATTAAATGTTATTTACCGTGTTGCCATATTTTAATTTGTAATCGTAGGCTGAGATCGAAGCTGCCCTGGACAAGGTTTGCAGTTTATTGCCGTCAACAGTCAGCACAGATGTAAGTATCACTTCATTTCTAACAAACGGGCCACGGTTTGCTCTTACGAACCAGAGTTGTAAGAGGGAATTAGTAACTGGTGTGTCGGTAGAGCGGGTTTGAGATTGGTAATCGTGTCTCCGGCAACATGTGATCCTAGAAGTAGAGTATCTTTTATCATTATATCAAATTCGTCTGCCAGTTATCGATATTTGATAATTCAATTGGAAGTGCTAACAACGAAGCGACTGCCCTGTTCATTCGTGTCTGCAAAATGATGTAATAAGTCTTGTTGGCTTCCGTCTGTGGCGATTTTAATGCCAGGACAGTAAAGTCACTTCACTAAAGGTCGTCTCTTACAATTTCTCTGGTTGCATCCCAGCATATCAGGGATAACCTCACTGAAAATGATCGTGTTTTACCACCTGTAAGGCATATTTTGGGCTCAGTGCGTTGCATGCGAGAATCATTTGAGAGGTTTTTCGTTCGACGACCTCATGGGTCGTGTTCGGGAGACGTTCGTGTTCTCCGAATGGCCGATTTTCTTCGGCGACCGACGAATGCTCGAGCTGCATGTGGAGATCATTTGAGAGATTTTCGTCCATGTGTCAAGTTCGGGCGAAGTTCGTGTTCTCCGAAACTTTCTTCAGTGACCCACGAAAAGCCAACGAACCCCTGCTCGGAATGTAGCAAGTTCGCCGCATTCTCATTACCGTTGGTAAATGCTAGTATTTATTGAGTGATCGTAAAGGCCCATTACATGCAAACGGACGTAACAAGTCACAATATTGTTGGGTGTATTTCACCAACAATGTTGCGTCCGTTTGTATGGGTCTAAAAGTTTGACTGGTTTCAAACTATACGCAACAAAAGCCAACATTACTGTGGTTCTGTGCAAACGGACGCAACATGTTAGGCCCAACAATGTTCCGTTTGCATTTGCCTTTTAAACACACCGACTTCCGAAGTATAAAAACTAACGTAAGTTTGATTGTTCTCATTCATTTGTAGTGCAAGGATTTTGTGAACGAATACACACCACAGATAGTTAATCTTCTCACCCACGCATTTAAACCGGATCAAATCTGTACAGAGTTGGGTCTCTGTTCAGGAAAGAAGCGCCTCGTCTGTAAGTTCTAAATGTTACCCTTGCGTCCTATTGTTACGGTTTACCAGGTTACTGTTATTTACTTGCTAGTCTTTTTTCCAGGGTTGCCACGGTCCTTGAAAATCCTGGAAAATCCTGGATGTTAGGTTGTAGTCCTTGAAAATCCTGGAATGGGCAAAATGTTTCACCTTTATGGGTGGAAAATAGCTGTATGTTTGTCATAACCGGACACAAAACCTTTTATGTAACAATGTTTGAAAACGGAAAAGAGGGCTCGATTTTTCCTCAGAAGCAAATCTTGTAAAGCTCGTTGCTCAGTTAATATACAGAATCTTGAGGCTTTATTGGTTCAGGGGGTCTTTGAATTTGGTGGAAAAGGTCCTTGAAAAGTCCTTGGTTTTCACATCCAGTCAACAGTGGCAACCATGTTTTTCATTTAATTTGTCTAATAAAGTTTAGTTATAGGTTTAGAGGTCTAATAAAAGTACCTCAGAATTTAAGATACAAACGACATCAACAGCATCTTATTAGGAGAAGGACAAACATGTTCCCTTACATACATGTTGATTGCTGTTGTCAAGTACAGAAGACGGGCTTTTGAATCAGTAGCAGTCGCGGGAAAACTATTTAGTGTTTAGGTCTTTCTTGATTTTCCTCTAGACATTCGTGTTTTCATCCACAACATTTGGTGGTTCTAAAGGCAGCAGTCAAACCTTTATTCGTGTTATGTTTGCCGCTTCAACTGGGTCACTTATATACTGAAAGCAAACCTCTTTTAGCCAACAAGGTGACAGTGAAGTCAAACCAGACTTGCAGCCTCTGCAAGACAGTTGTCAGCTACGCCAAGCTGTTCTTGGACAACAACGCCACTGAGGTACGCATGCGCGTTGTGTTATCTATGATATTGCGCGAATCATCTTGTGCGTTTCGGGTTTCGTTTTTGAACGAAGTCAAGGATATGTTTTGCTTTGGGCTTATTTTTTGTCCCAAATTCGAGAAAGTTTTATTAGTAAATTGGGTAGATTTTTTTTGCCTGTAGTTTGAATCTGTTTGAATAGTTTCTAATTGAATCTTATTCTATGGCTGCTCAGTAACGTTCAGTGTTCGAGAGTAAAACAGTTTTCCGATTAACAGTCTTGTTGGCAGAATACCGACCTCAGGTTTCCAGCTAAATTACCGAGCTCTGTGATCAGTTAACTGGGCGTACTTAACTTTGAAAAGTTGTTTAAAAGTTGGTTAAGATTCATCAACAGTTATGTGAAACTATGAATGGGCCCTTTAAAGCTAGAGGTGACATGGTACAATATACGCCAAACTGGTACACCAAAGAATGCGTCAGACTCCAAACAGAACATAAATAACTAGAAAAGTCTGATTTTTCTTTGTTTTCATACAGTGGGGTCTGTCGGATTTTGTAGTGCGTGACCTCTAGCTGCCAAGGGCCTATTATCTAGGAACATAGAGTCAATTCTTTACATGTTAATGTTGCGGCGGTCCAAAGAGACTCGAATATATAAGCCCGTAAGTCCATAACACGAACTAAACCCAGTCGTGAGTTTAAATTTATCCCGGGTTATTTTAACCAACTTTTAAACTTAACAGAGGAGTGCACATTGTGTGATATGTTGTCTGTTTCTGTGATAATTACTGCATTTTGTTACCTTATAGGAGGAAATCATCCAGGCTCTCGATCAATTCTGCAGCTATTTGCCTGACCAGATTAAAACAGAGGTATTAACACTTTCTACCAATATCCACTGATGCCCCGGCCGTAGCTTGTCTAAAATTTTAAGCGTTATTAGAAAATATGTTTTTTGGAAGTGTTTTTAAAGTAAGAAAATTTAGGTGAAAGACAAGCTATTCACTTTAATTTTTTTAGTATGCGATATCTAAGTTAGTAGGTATGTGTGTGTGTGTGGGGAGGGGGGGGGGGGGATGATAGAGAGAATACTTCGCCACCCACGTCCATGTAAATGCTAAAGTCTTGCTTGGTTCTGAGATTATAGGAATCTCTCATTAACAACTAGCAAATATTTTGCGATTGAAAGCACAGTTTCTTCTAATTGTTTAAAAGGATACTACGGTCAAATGAACTTAGAAACAAACCGT
>JAOBRG010164987.1:0-18255 GCA_027574985.1 Umimayanthus nakama | reverse complement strand
CTCTTAAGCCCGCTTTCCTCTTTATATAAAGTTAAGTTTACTATCAAGCTTTTAGCCATCTTGCTTGGAATTATTGTAGCGAGCCAACCCGCTGATGTATCGTCTTCGCCTTAACAGCTAACCATGTACTTAACTGTACCTCGATGTAAAGGTTATTGGACCAAAACTACGACTAGCATTTCAGGCTGAAATTTTCAGTGGCATATTTACCATCACTCAAATACAACAGCTGGTAAATTTACATTCCGCCCCACTCTCGTAGTAGTAACAGCGACGTAATCAAGAGTGTTTAAGTATAACTTCAAAGTGTACTATAACTGTTGTTTTGTAGTGTTTCTTGCTCTAGTTTCCAATCAATGAGTTCTGAGTTAGAGTGATGTTAATGATATAAATTTCCGGGCTTTTAATGTGAACTAGACATCGAGTTAAACTAGAATCTCCGCCGGAGAAGTTATCGCAACTTATCGTTCCTCACCGGGCGACTAGTCAACATGACGGGCTCTTGCCAGCCAATATCAGCCAAATCGAAAACAAGGATAGTGTTTTTGTTTCATTCGCGAGTACAATCTCAAGTTTTTACAACTTGGGTGAGTCGATTATTGTAAGGGACACAAACGTATTGTCGCAAACCTCAATTAAGAAAGGAAATGATTTGCAGCACGCGCGATGACTAAAAGTTTCAGTTTTCAGATGATAACTATTGCCGGATTGTTGATACTGCATCATAGTTACCTGTATAACTCATTCAAAGTACCGCAATAAAGCATTACAAATAGAACTAGAGATGTAAAAGGCTGCCGGTTTATCTGTTAATTAAATTTTGCTTCGTTCGCTCACGCGAAGAAACTCACAAACTTTTTCTTTGGTGGTCCAAGGTGAATCATTGTGTCTGTAAATATGTACTTTCGATGGCACGTAATTTGATGACTAAATAAACAGAGAAAAAGTACTCTGGCGGACTGCGAGAAGACCGGGCAAGACAATCTAATTCTTACCGAGAAAATAAGCTTCATCTAATTATCGGATTTTGATATGAAATGGGTGTCCACTCTCCACTACAACTGTCTAACACGATCCAACTCGTTCCACATTCTAAGTTTGTACAATGAAAACTACTTTACCCACCTCTAGTATGACTCTTGTACAGCCGTGCGAGAAAAATCTTCTCTTATCGACAAAATCTGGAGAAAAGTCTCGGCTTCTGCGCGAGTTGTGAAAATGTACTGTGGTGAACTTGGCAGTCGTATGTACTGGCCGGGTAATAACACGTTTTCGAAAGTTATCCGCGTTATCGAAACGCTTCCGAGTGGTCACAATGAGCCGACAATTACATTGTATTAGAAAATTTCATTGTCCTACCCCCACTGGCGTCACTGCTTAGCGCCTTTGTATACACTACAACAAATAAGAACTTAGCGTACATTAATATATGCAGATTTTGTAAAATGGCGGAAATCGCCGTCGGCCATTCTATCACGCGACCGCTACTAAAACACTTCAAAACTTGGCTGTAAACAGAATCCTTCTCAACCTGGACACGTACAAGGGTCGTGTTAAAAGTCAGTTGAAAGACTGAGCGCCTTGGAGGGAGAAATTGTGTTACAGTTCAGATTGGCGGGTGGTGTTTAGCAACTGTTTATCTAACTGCGTTAAGACTTCTTGTAATAAGGTGCTAAACCAACCGGAATTAACAACAATCCACCAAATAAATTAATCGTTGAACAATCTGATCACGACATGTTATAAAGAACTTCTAGGGAAGATTTTGTAGCAGTATCAGTTAAGTGAATCCACAAACATCGGCTTCAAAGCTTTCAAACAGGGCCACTTTAATTAGAACAAGTGCAGATTAAAGTTTTGGATATTCATGAGGCACTATACTAGTGGTGATTTTGTGAACTGAATAAAGTGATCGCTACTGCTCAACGGAAAGATAAAACAAATGCAAACCACCAAAGAGATGCAGGATGATGTTAGTTCCTGCGTGTCAACGCTCGAATGTATAAAATTTCTCCGTTTTCTTTTCCTCAACAAATCGTCCCATTAATAATCAACAATTTGAAGTAACTAGCCTATTGGCGTGACAGGTGCGCGAGGCGAATATGAAAACAGTTCGCATTCAAATGGCCCCTTTCTATTCAATAATGTACTCGAGCGTAACTAAAGTTCTCTAACTGTATTTATACACAAAGAAATGTATTAAAATTTCCTGATTTTATGTATTGCTTTAAATGAAAAATAACGTCGAAAAATCGTTGTTTCTGATGGGACGAATTGTTGAAACAAAATACTTTAATGGGGTTGTGTTAAACTTTTCATAATCGCCCCGTCGATTCGAAATGCATGTATTTGTCGTATGTAATTGTTAAAACCCGCCGAAGTTTGTATATGTTATTACTAATTTACATCTGCTGGAAGATTCTTGCACGAACATTTTGGCGGAAAGGAATGGTGGTAGATTAGCGATACCTTTTAATCCCGCAGCGTTATACATACGCTATTTACAATATTTCGCTCAATCAAGCAAGTTTAAATGGTGAAAAGTGTGGATAGTGTACAAGTGAAAATTGCATGGAATACTGGAAATGGTTTGAGAAGCAGAGGCGTACTATTTTTAAAATAAGTACTATTGTTTGAGACGGGAGGTGTTTGAGTGCTTCCTATACGCTCTGAGAAGCACTCTTTTGTGGTCGTGATTTCATCACGTTTGACTTCACAACAGCTCCATGGTCCTAGTTTGGTATCCGTCAGTGAGTTGTGTGTTCATCTGGTATGAAACTTGTTTAATTTACTCAATGACTGGGGGCTATTTTCTCTTTGACAGAAAGTATTAGTATAAATTACATTGTTGTTTTTCCGAGACATTTCAACCGAGGTCAAAGTTCTGTTTTCATTTACTATTTAGGCTCGATAATTAACGATGTGTTGACAATAAAGCAATTCCGTATAAAATGACCGTTGTGGAGTCTAATAAACTTGTTTAGAAAATGTATCATTCCGTGAACAGAACCTCTAGTGTATGTAGAAAGAAAAAAGTTTTAACTTATTGAATACAAAAAGGAGACTTTGTTGTTTCTCAGGCACTTTCATAAATTGCCAATTAGGTTTTCAAGATAAACTTTCCTTGTGGGATGTCGGGTTCAAAAAAAAATAATGGTCTATCTGAGTTTAATTTGGTGAAAGAACAGTTCATTAAACTTAAAGTACATCGGTAGTGCATACATAGATTAGAAGGAACGAAACCCCTTAGTTTCTAAAACTGAAAGAAAAAGTCGCGGGGAAGTCAGGCACATCAGTAAATTCAAAACCGCGCTTCGGCTTTAAAGTGTACGGGTTAACAGGCACAAGCCAACCGGTTTCACGTTAAATGTGAGTGTGACTGTGATTAGGGGCAGTAATACTACGCGAAAATGTTCCGTTGTGTGTTTTATGGAACTCAAAAGCGAAAACACAGCGCAGGTAAATAAGGGAAAACTAGAGTTTTATCAACGTTGAATTACTTTTAAAAAGTTGTGGTCTGTTTCATTCCAGGAAATGAGTTTTGGTCCAAAGAGTGCTTCAAGAAGCAAATGTTTCATCAATAGTTAAAGAAGAACTATCTTGATTTTTTGTATTACCAAAATCCTTATCGATGACTCCAAGGCCAATGAAGCTGCAATAATCAACCGTGGAATTTGAAAGAAACTTCGTGGACATTGTGGAAACCGTGCATGTATATTATTAGCCTGCGGGGAGTGTTAAGGACAATTGCTTTACTTTGTGGTCCGCGATAAAGTTTTGAACGCTGCTCATATCTACATTTACGTAGGAACACTAGACAAGATCTTTCTTTTGTCTTCAGGGCTTAGACGATGTGCACATGGCTCTTTTTACATCTTAAAAAAACGTGTGTGTAGTTTGTATACTCTCTGGCATTCAATTTAAGTAGAACGAGTTTGATACACGATTCCGTTATTGATAATATTAATGATAGTAAAAATAGTAATAATAATGATGACAGTACTGAACAAAAATATACAAGTAATAATAAAAGTGATGATGGTGACAATAATTTCACTAAAAACCGGATGTATGACACCATACCCGACCCTTAACCTTGAGATTTTAACGTAAATACTTCATTGGTTTGAATAGTTTTCCTACAGAAGGCAAACTTTGACTACAGACTATTTGCGACGTATATAGAAGTGTTCTTTCATCATTGTGTTTGATGAAATTGCATGACTTTTTGCCTTTATCAACTACACAGCGTGCGTTTTCCTGACTCAACGTTCGCAGACAAGTTTTAAGTTTAAGAAAAAAGAGTTCTCCCAAAAGTGTCCGCGAAAGAATTGATCAGCAAGAGTTGATATGGTGTGTGTTTTGCCGTAAGGCTGGGTGTAAAGCGGACGGTTTAGATTGTTAATCCTTCGTCAGAGCAAAGTGCAGCTAATGGCTCACCCAGGTTTCTTGGGTGAAAACATCGTTGCACGCTTTTTTTGTCTTGAAACTAAAAGGGAGTTATATATTTGTTCAGTCAAATTTGGATTCGACATAGCTCGCTGGCATCTTACTAATCACTTGGTATTTTAGCTATTACTATAGAAGAAACTTCATTCATCAAAGACATCACGCATTAAAAACAAAACTGAAAAAAATGATTCAAAGCTTTGAAATTACCTCCTCTGCAGCACTTCAGTTAACTGAGTTACATTTTCCTTTTTGCATCTTCGTACTTTGGAGTATAAACAAAACATTTCGTTCAACATTGACACAGTTGCACAGTACCACTATAGTTTCTAGTCTAAAAGTGTTCACGAGGGAATCCAAATATCGTAGCCGTGTTAGGTTCTTTTAAATTTCCTCATAATGAAACGATTTCCGTGAATGTTTTATGTACGTGTAATGTTTGTGATGAAGCAAATAAACTGAAACGCGTGTCTTACTGTTATGTTCTAATTACATGTAGATAATTTATAAGCGAGGTAGCAGCAAGTAACCTTTAAAACAAACACGAGATCGCTTTGGTTATCTCAGGTCAGCACTCTTAATTCAAAGCTATGCTTGAGTCTCTCAAACAGGCTGTGTAATTTCCTCTCAGTTTAGATCTTAGTGAACTGGGCAACATACACGTCTTAGTAGTGTACGTGTTGTTCTCCCTAAGTCGGAGTGGCATAGGTCAAGGATCCAAGACATGCCGTAGCCCTTCGCCACTGTTTTGATCCAAACTAGTTCCGTTCATCGGAATAGTACTAATATCGCCCGAGTCACATGCTGCTTCTTTTTTGGCACCACGCCTACTTTTCTTTGGCCGGGTATCGCAAGGAAAGGGCGGAAAACCCGAAATCGTGTACGTATTTGTCATAGCTGCTGAGTAGCCAGATGTTTGTCGATGAGATTGTTTTTAGCAAAAATTTACTCTTAAGAGCTTTGGTTTTAGTTCGCACCGCTAATTAAGTCGTGGAGTAAACATCTGCATGTGATCACGTCTGTAATGAGCAGTGCTTGCAAGCGTGCCAACCGGCATTCCCTTGTTAAATTACTCCAGTCCAAAAGAATGAAGTATTCCTAAGTTTACTATTTAGTTGGAGCTCTGTGCAAACTTTTATTATTTCTAATTTGTGATACAAATGTGCTGTTATGAATGCTGACCGAGTGAAAATACTTCCCTCTTCCGCATCTTTTAAAAGATAAAATTTTTTGTGGCAGTGTAAAAAAACGAACAGAGCATGTCTTCCGCACTAGTTCATGTAATGAGCTGAAACTGGCGTTTCAAGTACTTCCAGAGGACAATATCATACTAAACTCGCCTTCCTGTAAGTTCGCCGCTTATGGAAACTTACACAAAGTAAAGACTCGAGCTCAATATTACACAAGATTAGATAACTCATAAAACATTTAATGCATTTGTGACAATCACTAAACCTTTAAATCAGTTTCACCGTAGCAGCCTTGTACAGCTGTAGAAATACCGGGCAGTATATGTTGGTACAATAAGATGTTGTTATTACTAGCCAAACAGTCGGAATTGCAGTCTTGCTTGAAACACAAAGAGAGGGTTGGGGTTCCTTGTTAATTCTTTTTATTAGGTGAGTGCACTTCATCGAGCTTATGCAGTGCTCTATTATTATTAACCATCTCCATAGTATTATGTTTGGACCAGACACGTGGCAATGCGTGTATTCTAAATGTTTTTAAAATCTCTATTAACAGAACAAACAAAACAAACTTTGCCGTAGGCCTCAGAACTACGGCATCATGGATAATCTGGCTGATAAAGACTGGCTTCAGTGTACTTCTTGCACAGACTTATCGATGAAACTGCAAAGCAACTTCGTTTGGCCGAGCGTTGTTAGGCACTTAGTACACTAAGTGGAAAGGTGGCTGCTGAGATTTTCTAGAGTATTTAATTAATCAGTTTCTGCACGTGAAAAGCTTGCTCGATTTGGAGAGGTTGGGATTTGAACTAAGTAAAAAAGACCATGCACTCAGAACAAAAGACACAAAGTGGCCTATTATTATATATTACCAATGCACACAAATCATTTTCTTCTAAGACAGTTTGTGTGATGTCATTCCCTTTAAATATAATAGAGTGGGGCTGTTCCAGGCTCGTGCAGCACTTGGTCAATTGTATACACAAAATAGTAACGCAAAAACCTCTATACAGATCATGATAGAAAGAACAAAAAAAATAGCGCTAGAACAAGCCAAAAACAAGATAAAAAGGAAATCGAATTTTCATTTAAAGGCAAAGCTGGAATGATGCATTATAATTTAGTGTATGCTTAAAGGTCAGGTGTTGTAGTTTACCCGGAATCTGCTGAGAATGGTGTTTTCACAACTTTTGCGGAAGGCCCACGAGTGAACATGTTATTGGTCAAGTGATTGGTGGATCATGCTGGACGTCCGGTCTGGGTGTTACTTAGCATTTGAAAAGCTAAATCATGCAATATTGTTCATTTGAAGCAAAACATTTCTTCCGTTGAAACGGGATTGATATTGCAGCCAACCACATTTCGCCTTGACTGGGAAGTGGTTTGTATACGATTTCCCCCACTCCATGCAGAAAAAGTGTGTGCGTGGCCTAAGGGGGAGGGGGGGGGAGTTTGTAACAACTCCAGGACCGGAAAGTTTGCCTTGAAATTTTTTAAGGTTGTCAAAACTTCAGTGCTTTTGATATGCTATTTCTTCGCTTGGTTTAAAAGCGAAATGACTCCCGCTGTTCCACCAGTGCTCATTTTGAGTTCTGTTATAAATACTGAAAAAGCCGACTCGGTAACATACTTACTAAAACTTGTTGCTTTCCGGTTTTTCATCAGTTTTCTCAGTAAAAGTCGGGCGCACTGTCTTTTGTCTCTTCTCCCTCCCTCCCTCAGATCAGTTATGAAGTCGCAGGTGTCCGATGTTTTGTTGTATTTTGTCTTGTTTTGTTGCCTGCTCATTCTTGTCCAACCAGTTGGAGTTTTTATTCTTTTTACATAAAATCCTTTCGCTTTTTCCATACTTGCATGACAGGTATTTCAGCTTATACTGAATGCATTAGAATAAATGAATTAGCAATTACATGAAATGAATGAATGCGGCGAACCACAATATTCTTGATACACTACTTTACAAATAGAGTTGACAACTTACAAGCAACGACTTCGACTCCGAGTACGAGTACGACTTTTATGATACCAAGGATGATAGGAGTTCACAAAATCGTCGCCATTTCAAATCTCGCGCCCATTCGAGTTTCTGAAGATCTCTTAGCGAACATTACAAGTTCAAAAGCTAAGAAATCGTATTCGTAGCCCAACTTATATTCGCAATCAAACATAATCTAAAGGTCTCTAAGAAGTCGTACTCGTAGTCCAACTCGTATTCCTAGTCAAATCTTAATATCGTTAAGAAGTCGTACTCGTACTCCAACTCGTACTCGTAGCCTAACTCGTATTCGTAGTCAAATCTAAGGATCTCTAAGTCGTACTCGTAGTCCAACTCGTACTCGTAGTCAAATCTAAAGATTTCTGAGAAGTCGTACTCGTAGTCTAACTCGTACTCGTTGTCAAATCTGAAGGTCTCTAAGAAGTCGTATTCGTCGTCCAACTCATAATCGCAGTCAAATGTAGTCTGTAAATGTCTCTAAGAAATCGTACTCGTAGTCTATTTCGCAGTTAACTCTAAAGGACCCGAGTACAGAAAGAGCGATATGAACTGCGGAGCTTCTCGAACAAACAGGTTTCTTAACCTCATGGGATGGGGTATAGTCACGCTCATTAAGTTTGCGCCCTCTTTTTCTGCTGCCTTACTTTGATTACAAGGCATAGCAACTTGTTGAATTTTTGTGTGATTTAAGTCAGATACACAGAACTCTTTCCCAATGGAGCAAATGACTGGAAAAGAACGAGAGAGTTATCACACATTTTCTAACAATTCTAATTTGATTCATAGATAAGGAATTTTTCAATAGTAAAGATGTCATTTTCACTCATTTTCAAGGTTCGTCTTTAAGGCCCTTTAGTGGTTTTGCTCTTTCGGTTTTCACCACTTCTCAGTTCACCGAGTCGCCTTATAAATGAAAGTCAATAGTTATATTCATAGATGCTTTGCTCCTTCTGATTAGGATCTTCTGCCGTACAAATAAATGACATTCGGAATGAATAGCTGATTATTGAATTATAAGGAAGCATGTTTGAAGATATAGCAATAGACGAAATGCGACGTGCGTGTTGAAAACCTGCTAAGCTGAGTCAACAGCGCTGGTGTCTGTTCGCAAATTGCGCCGAACTTTCTGTCTAATAGTAAGATACAATATTATACACGGTTCCATAATTTATACTAATTTCTACTGACAGTTACAAAGTAACAGGTTTTTATTTTTGTAACCCGCCTTCTGAATGGTGAAATGGCTGGTGGACCTCAGCTTAGTTTAGATGTCTTGATCATCACCTTGAAATCAGCCGTCGAGGGAATTAGCCGTAATGGCACAAAGTTCCTTCTCGAACTATTATATTACAATAAATCCTTTCATTGTATTATTTGCTTCGGTTTCAGAATTGTAAGTTACAGTTTCTCTTTCTGTATATCGAAAATTACTCACTTCTTTTGAAAACTGTGTGTATATGGGGTGTTTTCTTTCATGGATTTACTCGGAGTTGTGAACTGGGGAAAAACGGATACTTTCATTTGTCTCGCCCTCGAAGATCAAAGCTAGGTAACTCATTGGACTTGTTATCTATCCTCTGTGCTTTCGACGCTACGAATAGATAGAAAATGTTTGAGCCTTTTGCTTTAGTTTTAAAAACGAATAGAGAACATTTGATGTAAATATGACAAAAAAATTGATGTAGAACCGAGAATACCCATCGATCTGAGTAGTTGGCCAAATTACTGAAAAGCCTATTTTGTTTCGCAGTGATATGATACTGGGTTGCTTTTTCAAAATTACCCAAGAAGTTATTGGTTAAGGGCATATAGACTGAAACCAAACTAAACAGTGCGGTATAATTTTTGCATGATTTTTCTTGTTTGAACATTGAGTGTTGGTTTACCGATAATTTAACAGTTTGTAGCGGGTTTTTTGTAAATTATTTATTGTCATTAAATACAAAAATACAAACCTATTTTTGGCGGTCCACTGGTAACTAACGATAATTTAAAGAAATGAGCAGAGCACGTTGACCTTACCACATTGTGTTAACAGATAACAGCAGTTTCTAAAAGAACAGTTTTTATTAAGAACAACAGATGAATGAAAAAACTGAACAAAGTTCTATAGTATTCGATACTGGGGAAACACAATGAACTCTAATCACCCACTTCGCAAGTAAAACGGACGAAGAGATGCATGGAGATATACACAATAAAAGCGCACATTTTGTAGCCAATCCACGGTAGATCTCTACTTATACTGTAGTGGGACAATTGCTTGCATGACATCGTCATTCCGCGCCTGACGAAAAATTCGTCGACTAGTTTTGTTTTCCACCATGCTGGACATCACAGCAAGTTCAATTTTTTTTAACTGAAAAAGGACATTTTTTTTACGTCTCCAACTAGAAGAGCTCGGAAAAAATGTGTATCTGTGTGTTTATATGTGGAGCATAAAATTATGAAATTGAAAACGGACTATTCTTGTCACCTCCCTCGAGTTCACGGCCTATTTTTAAAATAAATTTTTAAATTTAAAACTAATGTTTTTCACCAAGACACAACAATTAGCTTGGGTATATCCAGAGTTTGCATACAGCCTGAGGTACGCATACTCAGTAACAGAAATCTGAGAAACATTCTGAAAACTAGTTTGCGGCTTGAAGTATACCATACATTTTTTTTTATCATAGCCAAAGGCAATAAAAGTCGGTGTCGATTTTCGCGTTAATTTGTAGCAGTAAAAGGAATCATATATCAAAATAGCAATGAAAATAAGTTGTGCAAACAAATTCTCTGAATGTGTTTAAACGTCTTATTTCGTTTCAGTATGTTTTGCCACGCTGTTTCTTTGCGAAAGCCGCAAATGGATTTTCGCAGTTTTTGCCGCATGTTCAAAATATGGAAATGTGATGTCTTAGCGAGGTTTCTTTATTCTGCTGTATAGTCACACGTTTGTCTTCTATTCTTGCCTGGACAAAGTCATTTTGGTCGTCAAGAAATGAACGACGTCATAAAATTCCTCCGAGAGCGTCTTGTCTCCACGGCAGGTCGACCCCAGTGCTATGTTAGAAACACATCTTTACCAATTTTTTAAAAAGATATACACTGTCAGGTGATCACACAGAAAATAACACTAACCTAAGTTCTGTAATGGACGTGTCACCGATTTAATAACTTATTTTGTAATGGACAAAAAGCGGCGTTTGCTCGATCTCATACTATAATTCCTAGATTGTATTCAAACCTTATTTTGGTTTCTTGGTTGTGAAGAGCAAAAATTAAATAAAGACGGCATGATAGTTTCGAGAAAAATGCATTTATAATGAAAGTATAGACTATTTTAAAACAAATTAAAAATAACTCAGTAATGTATTATGATAAGTTCAGTTGCACTTGTTTTTTGTTGTTGTTGTTTTGTTTTTATTTCCAACACAACACACATATACACACCAACCTCCAAACAACAATATTCTTGGAGGAGCTTTCTCAGTTCTCTAGTAAATATTGCTTAAAGAGATAAAGAAAATGTTTCAACAGAATTTCATGGGAATTTTTAATCGTCTTCAGAGGGAATCCTCATTTGTTTGGCTACTCCCCGCACTGTATTTCTTTTCAGTTTTGACTTAAACTAAAAAAATGTGATTTTTTTTTCCAAAGCGGTAAGAGGTTGGCAGCTTTAAAAGACAACCGAAAATAGCGCAATAAGTCGTTTGTAGTTATCTGTATTTGCTAGAAACTCTTGATAATCAGGCTGGAAGAGCCAACATTAGATTATTTTCCTTTTTGCTGAACCTAATATTCATATCCTTGCTTTCGGGTTTAGAATACAATGATTTCAAAGTCTCTGACATCCACTTTCATCAAAGAATGTAAGAACACCATTCAGTATTTTTGTTGCGCGGCCTTGACTGATTTATTCTGAAAGTTTTGAGCTTCGCATACTACCCGTTTTTGTTAGTAGATTTTCCTCGTGCAGTTAGACAAATTTAGCTAAAATACGACAGTTTTGAAAATGTTTTGAAGAAAACAGTACTGTAATTTAGAAATACCGAATGAATATGAACAAAACGTTTCTTTTGAAATATAGAAAATTAAAATGAAATTTTCTATGTATTTGATAATTTGTGTAAAAAGCTAAAATTACTTAGCAGTCTCAACAAATACGAAAGGTAATGAGATTGGCAAGCTTGTCAAGATACTGTGTATGAAATTATTAAATTTTCTTCCACAAAGCTGTCACGCGGAAAAATTTCAGTCATATTAAACCAGCTAATCTTGTCAAACTTTCCTATTAGCTTCTTTCGTTGCGTTTCTATTTAGCTGTGTTTGCTCAAATAAAACGTTATACAATTCAATATGAAATTTAATAAGGTTATAAAAAATATGTTACTGTTTCGACGCTTTCAATGAATTAATCTTGTTTCATTTATCTTCAAATCTGGGTTTGCCGACAAATACGTTCTTGACCCTGGACTTTTTCATGGCAATATCTTCATGTTGTAAAGCCTGTTAGAAATCAAATTGCCGAAGCTCAACTTGAATACTCAGCGAAAATATTCTAAACTGATCTTAATGATACGTGTGTCTTTTGTCCCATACCCAAACGATATGTTTACCTTCTGAATAATCAAGGAAAAGTTTTAAAACGTAATTACTAAATTTTAATACCCTGAGATTGAGAAAACAATTTGAATGGAGAAGTATGTTCTTCACAGGATTTCCGTCGTAGTTAATGAATGTTTACCCATTTGCTAAACAGTGATTTCTACCAATATTATGTTAATGTGAACAGGACTATATAACAAAACTGGACCTCAAGTGATTTCAAAGTTACTAATTGCCAATTGGTATCCGATTGCAGTGGTGCGCCGTTCGTTGCCAAAACTGGGCCACATCTTTGCAGTTGAATAAAAGGTAAGCTTGGTTTTAATGTAAACCTAATTCTGATAAAACAAATCATGTTTCTTCACTCGTTTTACTGAAAACCTCCACAATATACACTTGTCAGACTTGTAGCTTTACTCGTACCAACGTGTTGGAGCTTAAAATATGTGGTATTTGGGCCATAGACCCTTAAATTAATTATAGACCATTTTGTTTTCAGTGGACACGATTTTATTCATATTACTTGTGCGCTCGCAACATTTGATTGGAATATTTGAAACTTGAAAAAACTTTATTGAAATTTTTTAACATTTGGAAATTTAGAAGAATTTTGTTGAAAAGGTTAGCATACAGTTCCCATTTCTTTTTATTATGAATAATTATACCTACTCTCTTTTGTAAAGATAAGATCACTTTCTGATGACTTACTTTTGTCCTGCTGAATAATAACAGTTACCCGCAAGGAAACACTGTGTCCATACGGAATGACGTCAGTAAGCATTATATTTGAAAGAATACCATATCGTTCCTCCAAAAGCCTTTGTCATTTTCATGCTGTAAGAGTTCAATGTTCTCTTTCGGCCTGAAAAGGTGGATAACTTTGAACTTTGTTTAAATGTTGGCAGAAGCATAAAATGACTTTTAACTCTGAAAGTAAAATTAAGTGCTTAAGGTGTAGTCTCAATAAATAAAGTCAAAGCGTAAAAAGTCTTCTGTAGAGGGACTGAAAATTGTTCAATTAAAGTATTGTTCTCAGGATGTTTTATGGGGCAACATGCCGAGAGAACTTGATGCAGTCGAAATACCATGACGACTGGTTTGCAAACTTGTACAAGTTAGTATTGTTCGATACGTGAATAAAGACATAATAAACTGGATCCCGGCTGTGTTAGTCAGCACATTTAAGACTCCTTTTACAGACTTTACAATAGGTAGCTATTAATACCACAAGAATCTAGCTGTGGATATACTTTCTAATTATATCGATTGTTCTTCGAAAAAGCCTCCCTGTAAGCTAACAATTATATAACCGTGTCAAGCTCATCGAATTTTTCATAATACGAGTCAAACTTTATTAGAATGAAATCCTTACTACTTCGTACACGAAATCCTTGTTTCTTTCTTGTGTAATGCTAAGTTTCTGCAGACGTTGCGGCACCGACATAAAAACGGTTATTTTAAAGACTGCGTAAATATTGTCCGGTAGTGCTCATTGGAGCAAAAAACCCGGCAATGTACAAGGACGCTTATGGGATCCGTTCTTCAGTCCTACAACTGATAATTTGCTTAGTGATAGGAGATTAACAGTGACATACCCCCCGCAGCACTCGAGAGGAGTGATTTGTGCTTCACTTAGCGATGTATACCAAATGCTTTCCGGTCTTGTTCCTCTTTCCCCCGAAAGTTCTCGTGGATCTTCAGCTTCTTAAATGGAAGTATAAAGAATAGTTTAACTCACAATTACTGCCAAGGTTTTCTATTGACCGATTTTCTAAACTTTTGAGTGGCTAGAAATTTTGTTTCGTCATTTACTGAGCGAAACATATAAGTGAAAACATTACTCTTCATGCACAAATATTTGGCGGGATTGCGCACGAAGAAAACCTATCGAGTTTAGCGAAAGAGAAAACTTTAGCTCACTGTCTGAGGCTGGTAGTTTTAAAAGAAAGAGAAGGTTGTCCACCGAAAAAATAAACCCCCAGAGCGATTTCAAATGAACAATGCTACTGCAGTATTTGTATACAGCCAATTTTAGCAAACCATGTCTAATGATTTCACTTGCTCTTTTCCCAACAAAAGACACAGATCTCGAGACCGTTTCATAAAACCCACTAGGTCGATTTTGCGAAGTTTGTTTGAATCGTCAACACAAATTGTTGTAAAACAATGTCCATGTTAATTTTCATTCTGGGAAACTTCTCGGTTAATAACTAGTTAAACACCCGACAATCGTTTCAAATACAACTTTGTTTCCAAAGCTACTTTGATTGTACGGTTCATTGACGGGGAAAGCGGCTGAGTTGAGAAATCGAATCGATAGCGCGTTTGAGTGACGCCTTAACGTGAAAACTTGATTTCTGTTTTTACTAACCACGGGTTATGTATTGGCATATCTGCTGACGGTCAGTGCCACCCACAATTTCAATTACACAGTAATAAGGGTCCCTAACGGCAATGCACCTGTGTTTGCGCTACAGAGTTAACAAGCGGTGTTTGATACTCGCGCTGTCTAAGCGTAATCCAAGAAACAAATATTGGTGGTCACATCTGACAAGTTGTTTTGCATAAGTCCAATTTGGCTATTAGTTAATACTTTCTTAGGCTAACATTGTAATATCGAACTGTTTTACCTGTTGTAATAAAGTAGATTAACTCTTATTAGAAAAGTTTGTACAAGCATGGTAGTTAGATTTGTTAGTTCGCTCGTTATTGTCGACTTGAATAGATATTGAAGAAGAGACTAGACATAGGTATCGGAGTACAACTAAAGTCAGTTCTCAACAAATGTCGTTTTTCTGGTTCTAAGACTAGTGCAGGTAGTGATTTCTTTGTTAGTTTATTTTTTGATCGTAACTTGAGCTGAAACGCCTATGAACAAAAGACAAGATTCTTAAAAACCATCACCATTATTGACCGGAGATTTTTATGGTGTGCTTCGGAAAAAGAGCAACTTAACTAGCGGGAAATTGCTTTTACAACTGACAGTTTCTATTTGTTAGTAACTGGTGATTTCTTTCATTGATTGTCAGTCACACTTTCGATATTGCTTATTGGTTATTCAAGTGATAAGTTACATGCGATATTAAACTTGGACTAAGTCCGCTAGGTATGAAATACAAGGTGAACTGAAAAGCAATGAGACGCATAAGGGTGTTTTTGAAAGAAATTGGTTTTCAGAAGTTTTCTCTGTCTTTTTAGAAAGCTTATAAAAAGACAATTAAAAAATGAGAACAACCCACCGGGTAAGGAGTCACATTTAGCTTTGTCACGTTTTCATTGTGGCACCCGAGTCACTTGACAGTCGACGGAAACCGTTTTGTTAATTATTTCAAGTTTTAACATGTGACGATTAAAATAGTGGGAAAATCGTTGTCAAACAGACCAATCTTTGTTTTTAAAGCTTATAATCGTTTGTCAAGTAAGTGTTTCATAATCAGTAATGCCACAGTTATGTAACACCCGGACTGATTTGGGCGAACTAGCATTGATGCAGTGAACATTAATTGAGATTTAGACCGGTCTTTCGAAGGGAAATTAATTATTTCTTGAAACAACGGTTTAGTTAAGGGTCTCGCCTGAGCAAAGTCAGCTGAATTAGGAATGTGACAAGGTTTGTTAATATTTTTGATTCTTAAGACTGCAAACAATATCAAAATTGGAATAACAGAAAAACAGATTTAACGCCTGAACAAACAGTAATATCTCTTTTCTCGGCAAATATTGGATAGTGTGCGATATTCGTATAGTTTGTAACACAAACCCTTTGTGAAGATTTCATAGCACATACACACACACAAAAACACCGCATTGGTCGCGGTTCATAAATTGCTTTATTTTGTTAAGACTTTTTTGGATGTTCTTGACGTGAGGCGATGGCACAAATGCTAATTTTATTAGGAATATATTTTGATATAATAAGGACTGATTTCTTAACAGGTTTTTGTTCATCAACGTAAAGGCTTATTAGTCCTTATTCATTATTGACGTCTTTAGACTGTTTTGCACGTGGTCGAGTGGCGCTGAGCGTATACAATCCATTCTACACAACCGTGCCATAAGCCTCCCGACACTATCGCAGCCGGACAGTTTGATAGCGGTGCTCTTTAACTGGTGTGATTCACCCTTAACTCCAGCTTAAGCAGGTTAGAAACAAAATTGCGCGTTCGTTCAACCGGGTTTTTTGTTTCTCGATGCAGCTACAACTAAGATATCATAGAGTTTCAACGCCAGTAGCAAGTATAACTTTTAAAAGGGTTTCTGCATGTTTGAGTGGGATAAGTTACAAAACAAATTGTATCAGTTTGTTTGTTTGTTGGTAACGCTTTTTGCATTTTGTATAATATTTTCGATATTGCAGCGTTTTATATTGTTGTACTGGTGTTTTGCGTGATTAGTACACGGGTCGATAAACATAAGTTGTTCCGTTTTGTTAGCAGGTTCTCTGTTGTTGTTATAGCGATAAGTCACAAGAACATTCAATAGGCCTGTTAATGATAGTTTGTGTCAACTTAGTTTGTCAGGGATTACTGGAAACCAGTGACAAACTACAACTTTCATCGCAGCCATCAACTGTTATGGCTGTAAAGATTTTATCGTCCTTTGCATATACATAACCACGTCGTAAACATTTGCAAAGACACAACACTCAACCCACGGCAAAAGTAATTCATTTATCTGATACTTCCATAAGTATTAAACTTATGGCCGCTAATCGCCGAAATAAATCAAGCAAATATTACAACAATCTTTAATAAGTTCTCGTGCGGATTTAATAATAATATCGTTCATAAAGGACTTCCGCCAACCGAAATTTTCATCTCTACTTTTGGTAACAAAAGATACGTGGAAAGAGCTTGTTTCTTCATCGTTATTGCTGTGAAATGAAACAACAAAAAATGGAGACGCGAGGGTAAAACGCGAAATATCTTGGAAATTGTTTGCAATTATTCTGTTTAACCAGTTACCTGTGGGAGTTTTACCGGCGATTCCACATTGAGTTAACATAGTCAATTATTATGAAAGAGCTCGCTTATAAAGTATAATATAATTCTGCAGTAAGGTGGTTACCCGCCGGCGGCAAATTATCTACTTAAAACGTGAAAAATTTCACACTAAAATAGAAATAACCCAAGCTTAAAAATCGCACTGACAACTTTTGTAGCTCTTGTACAATTAATTGATTGACTGAGAAAGTCACACTTCCTTTGCGGTGAAAACAAAGACAACCGAACTGCACATTTAGAAACAAAATTAGAGTTTTCAATTGTTAAACTTTAGCAATAAAACCAATTTTTTGAGTCGGGAAAATGTAAAAGCAAGTTTGACTTTATATTCATTAGGGGTATTGACGCTGATCTTTGTTGGCTTGACAACTCGATCGAATTTCATTAGGGACTTTTGTTACGTCTAAAACAGTTGTTACTGTGAAAAAAGGGTAAACATTTTTGTATTTTTTACTTTTGTATTTGTTTTTTGTATGGTTACTATGAAGGAGCAGTTTATGGAGCTCACTTGTCATTCTTCAGCTTTTTGTACTTGTTTTAAGTGGAAGTTTGATGCGTGAACATAAACGAGTTGTAACTCGGAAGCAGCTTTCAGTTCAGACAAACTGTTTTGAGATTTTCGCTTGGCCATTGAAGACAAAGATTCAATTACAGGGCTAATTTTAGTGAATTTAAATCTATATTTTCTGACTTGTTTACAAAACAAACGCCATCTCTTGCTAAATTCGGAATTTTCTATTTCGACCCTTTCAATTTCTCATTTAAGTACGTTGATCGCTTTAATTTGCTGCAGACATCAAATAAATCTATATATATTCCCGAACCACTTAAGCTGGAGCCATAAATTCATCAAGAGTTAGTGAAATTCGTCGAAGCACTTGTTTTATTGTTATTGTTACTCGTTCTGGGTGGCACGCAAGTTGCATTTTTTTCTATACATTATTTGATGATGCCTTAATAAGAACTTAAAGACTTAAAACCTGATAAAAGAGATAAACAACCTTTCATGGTTTCCTTTTGTATAAAT
>JAOBRG010164876.1:0-18269 GCA_027574985.1 Umimayanthus nakama | reverse complement strand
AGACCACATGTTCCTCCAGTGAGGGTATGTCTACACTGGTGGTTGTACCATTTACTGTCACAGATTGTTCAGCACCATTTACAATGTTACCAGTAACTGCCCGATAATACACTGTGTACTTTGTTATAATCCCATTCTGGTCTGTAGGCGGAACTGGTGACCAGGTCACTTTCATGTTGGTAGCTCCAGTTTGGGCGGCATTTACATTTTGTGGTGAGTTGCTGGGTTCTTTGGGGGGAAAAGAGCAGATGATTAAAGACTATGCACATGAAACGATATAAAAAAACTTCTTTTAATTTGATTCGAATAACTCGACAGTCAACATTTAATATTGCGGCATACAAGTACATTACCGAAAATGATACACAACGTAGTTATCTAGCACGGATCAGTTACCTAAAGATTTAATTAAAACAACTCACAACTATACAAGAATTAGTATTAATTCTAACAAAGGGGTGTAATTGGACGCATATGGTCAGATGAAAAGTCCTAATACCAATAGCACGAATGTAAATAAAACAAGAAAGCCATTGGAAACTTCACTGTTTGAATTTGTCCCCTTTTGACTACAAGTCTCAATTAAAGTAAACGTGTACACCCTTTTTAACATTTAACCGCAGTTTATCTAAAGTTAAGTTGCAGCACCACGCAATTCTGTAGCAAGTATCAAAAACTGTTTGTACACAAGAAGGTGAACAGTTATAGTAGTTTAATGCTACTAATAATACAAATATATTTACTACTACTACTACTACCACCACTACTACTACTACTACTATTACTATTACTAAAACAATAATTTTTGTAATAATAATAGTGATGTTTATAATAAAAACAATAATGTAAATAGTAATAGTAAAAACATCAACAAAATCAATAACAACAACAATAATAATAATCAACAAGTATTCTCTGAAATCAAGTTGAATAGGGGCAGAATATTGAACGACATGCGACGCATGGAGGAGAATTTTCTAAAAGCCACTATTCACAGAGATCAAAGAAAATAATTGTATTAGCAAATACAAACTTGGTGACAGCACAACACATTCAAGAAAAGTAAGCAAGAATTTTCAGCTCGATCTCTTTTGTTAAATTTCTCCAAACGTATCAACAGTAATGGGCATGCACTCACTTCCATGCCTCATTTCCACGCTCAATATATGCACGAAACTTACAGTTAGCACAAAAATGGCGGCTCTGCAAACGAGCTTTGAATTTTTTTTTGTAAATTGGCGATCGTCAACAATGTCTGTAAAAGCTGACCGGACTAAACTGTTGTTTTTGAGTTATTAATACCTTGAAGTAGTTCCGTGAAGACAGTTGCAGTTTATTTGAAATAGAAATTAGATGAACAATTAATGAAGTTTCTTCGAAAAGTCATGCCATGTGCTTGCTTTTGGAGTGTTTGGAATCACAACCATTTTAAAGAGAGATAGCAACAATCAAATTTTCTTGAGTGGAGACACTTTGCTCGTTGAAATTGAGTTAACTTGGAATGGGCTTTGCAATGGAGCCGTGGAAGGGCAGTTGTTTTCAAGGAAAGAAGAATCAGAGAAGCTTGGCGATCAGGACAGAAGACACTCGACATGTGAGCAAATTGTTTGAAATATGTGTTAAAGTATTTCATCTTTGAAAACTTACATTCCAAATTTCGTAGCTTTCTTTGTATCGTTAGGAAGTGAAATATCTTGCATTTGCAAGACATTGTTTTCGATCACTTCGGCAAAAAGGGAGTTTACGCCAGCCATTTTTTCATTATTTACCACCCGGGAGGTGATTAACGTCCATTAGTCAGAGATAGCTAACCAATCAGATTGCTTGAAATACCAACGTCACCGAGTGTGTATATGTTAATAATAAACATCATCATCATCACAATACTAATAATAATAGTATTATTGACAATAATGATAATAGTAGTAATAATGATAATGACAAAAATAATAGTAAGAACAAAAAATAATAATAACAATAATAATAATATTAAAACGATGACAAAATAATAACAACGATAAGGTTTAAGAGCATTTCACGGGTTTCAACGCTCTTACAAACAATGTACTGTCTTCGTTATGATAAATTTTAAAAAAACTAATTAACAAATAAGGACTCACAACATAAAGAAATTATCTACATAACGAAGTTATGCATGTTATGCCTTTGTTCGCACAAATTCTCATGCTCAATTAGCATTATTATACATTCTATTTAGAGCAGTAATACTTTCGGTTTGTCACACTAGGTCCAAAGTAATCCAGGCAGTTAACCTAAATTTTGTCAAGATGTCTAACGAAAGTGAAGGGACTTCTTGAGAAATCGATCGCGCTGTTTAAGAAGCTGTAGGGCAAGTGATGTTAAATGTAACAGAGTCTATTTAGAGTATTATCGATAGCCGCCTTAGAAAGTTTAGATAGGATAATTAGTAGACGGTTGAGGCAGCGGTCAAGCGAGCGAAGCTCAATCGATACGAATTTAAAAGTAAAAGAAACAAGCAACAATAAGGACACCAAGAAAAAGTTTTAGAGAAGATGAAGTCCGCGAAGGATACAGTTGAAGTAAAATAACTTGAGCTCATAAAGAGATCTTTGGACGAAGGTATAGCTTTAGTTAACAAACGTTTCAAGCTAACCAAGCAAGTTGACAAAGCCCAATATAGCTGAGCCAAGCTGGGCCTCAGTTGAAGAATATTAATCCAATGAACTTGCCTCAGAACCCGATGATGATAAGAGAATAACTCGATCAGAGAATAGAGCTGCAAAGAAGACAATTGAAGCCAGATAAAAGAAAAGATCCTGTTACCGAGCAGATCGACCATCGACGCGGTTTACGTCCGTCCAAGGAGCAAACCAGATTCATTCGCAGCAGAATTTTAATCGCGGTGAGCCATACTGGCGCTCTTGAAGAATGTTAAACTCGCAACAAGAAGGCCCATGCTAAAAGTTAAGTATTCGTATCTGTTTTCTGTTTGTTAAGTACATTGAAAGACGTTAGCACACTTGCGGCTACAAGCCCATTTGGGCGCGTTTTAAAGATTGAAATCAAGTTAGACCCTGTTTCTTCTTTTTTTTTGGTTTACATTCTTTGTTTGCCTCTGGCCAATTTCTACAGAAAATATATTCTGTTGTGATTGCATTGCGTTTTGGAAGGATTGTCTCACGGCATCGCCGTTTGTTTCAAGTATAGTGAATGAAGGTTATTCGCTGCCTTTTGTCCAAGTATCTTCGGAACAACCGTTCAGCATTCAAACACTCGGAATTCGTAGAAACTGTCATCCTCGATATTATAGAGCAACGTTTAATAAGCGAAGTTTATTCCCCTCCACATTGCATTAACCATTTCTATGTAGCTCAAGGAAAGAAGCTACGCTAAGTTCTGGACTTGCGTGAAGTCAGCAGATATTTAGTCAAATGCAATTTTCATTACGAGGTTCTTCGATCCATAGCAAAAGTGGTCGAGCAAGAGTTCTGGTTTTCTACTTGGGATCTAAAGTCTGGCTAACACCATGTTGACACTTGCCCACCGCATCAACAATTTCTGGGTTTTTCATGGTCATTTGCGGCTCCACACCTTACTTTTGTTTCTTAGTCCTCCTCTTCGGACTTAGCTCCGCTTGTTATTGTTTCACGAAGCTTCTATATCCATTAGTTAAAGTATGGCGCTTCAAGTCGCATAACTGTTTTGTATATTTAGACGATGGCATTTCTGGAAGCAACGACTACATCTCTGCTAAGGCTGCTAAAAGTATTCAGCGCACACCAGTTTTCTTAATAAGAACTGGTAACTTCCGTTAGTTTCGGCTCAGCCTTGGCTGTCCTTCACTTTTTGGTGGTTTGCTATTATTTCATCTTGCTGTATTGATACCAAAAAGTTAATTTGAATCTTTCCAAAAAGTGTTCGTGAACGTCACGAGCTAGCTTTATATCATCGTTTGAGGGCCAGTTGATTCTAAAATACATGTACATTACATTCTGTGTAAAAGGATTACATATATTTTTTTAATTTTTCTGATAGAAATTTCAGTCTGGTGATTGTTCATAGCTTGTTCTTAAATTTTGTTCAAGTGTCAGCCTGGGTTTTTTTATAAACATTGTTCCTATTAAGAAAAGCGTGTATTCGAAATTGTTAACACTTACTTGCTTGAGCTGTACTCTCTGTCACTTCACTGCTCCTTGGTCCCTCCCCAACACTAGTGTTGGCAGATACAGAGACATTATAGACCACATGTTCCTCCAGTGATGCTATATCTACACTTGTGGTTGTACCATTTTCTGTCACAGATTGTTCAGAACCATTTACAATGTTACCAGTAACTGCTCGATAATACACTGTGTACCATGTTATAATCCCATTCTGCTCTGCAGGCGGAACTGGTGACCAGGTCACTCTCATGCTGGTAGCTCCAGTTTGGGTGGCACTAACGTCTTGTGGTGAGTTGCTGGGTTCTTTGTGAAAGCAAAGCAAAGTGATCAAAAACTAAGCACATAAAAATCGAAAAAAAAAACACTTCTTCTAATTCCATCTAGCCTGGTGGGTTTTTTGTGCACTATCAACCTGGATGGAGGAAGGGGGGCAAATTTTGTCACCTCAACCGTAGCTTTTTTGTTATTAAACCTTGGAAGTTCAAGCTATTTACTGCTACAAGTTAGCCCAAGGGGGGGTCGTTTGGACCCCCCACCCCCATAAATTTATGAAACAGCTGCACATAAAAGATCAGGCTTTTGCATAGAAGAAGCTTCTGGTTTGCTAATTAGTTTCCATTACAACAATCAAGTTTTAATTAAGAGTTGTTGCTATGGCAACAGTCGTTTCACAACATGTCCGCCATCTTGGCCGCCATCTCGGATTTTTCAAACATTTTTATTTTACGCAAAACTGAAGCAAATTTTACTGGAATAAGTAGAAAACATGCATTTACAGCCTAAAATAGGAATATAATTGAGAATAGAGTCTAAAAGAAGAAATCAGAACCATTTTTCCAACAAATTTTTCAGTTTTTCATTTCGAGCTTTAGTTTGCTTAATTAATTACATTTAAATTAAAAGTGATGAAGCAATTCAATTATTATGATAAAATGTGATCATTATCAGACTACAGGTTCCGAAAGTTTCATTTTGATTGCTTGAAAGCATCAAAATTTAGATTGGAAAAACCTTTGGGGGGTCCATTTGACGCCCCCCCCGGACTTTCGAGGGTTAACCCTAGAAGGCATTAGGGGGTTGGTCAAAATGGCCCCCCCCCGTCGATTTTTTTGGCTTTAAATTTTTATTTTTTAACAGATTTCCAAAAGCTTTGGCACAACTGTTCTTCGTTAGTAAACACATCTTTTGACCCTAATTAAGTGACGTCACGACTGATGACGTCATCATAATAAGTCACGAAACCCATGTGTTGCCTACAAAAGTGGAATTTCTTGCTAAAAACGCGACTATTATCGCCTAAATACTGACAACTTCACTTTATTTCTTACAATTTTGTATATTCCAATTGGTATACCATGTTTTCTCACCATTTTGAGTGTTCAATTCGAATATCTGAAATTTCGAAAATCCAAGATGGCGGCCACAGTAACGTTGTTTATTTAGTTTTGTTTGCCATGGAAACCAATTAAACACCACGTGGTTTCGATTAATTGAAACTAAAATAAAACTTCTTTATATATACCAAATATCAAGTCTATCGGATGAAAGGTTTCAAAAGTCGAGGGGGTGAGTCAGATTGACACCCCCCTCCCCCCTCCCTTATGCTTCGTGCAACTATTTTTACCTTATGCCTTCTAGGGTTAATCAGTCACTGAAATCCTCAATCCCTCCTTGGAGTGTCCCCGAGTGTAACATTTGGTTAAATTCTTCGTTTTCAAAAATGGTTGATCATAGAACGAATTCAATTTATGGTCAAATCAAACAATAACTATTTAATTTTCATTGTTACTTTTAAGTTATTTCAAAAATCAAGGCCGACAAAGCGACGATCGCAGCGTTATCCTACAGACTGGCCGTCATTCCTGAAGACAAACAATCTGTCCCCGAATACCTTATCATTTATTGGAGCATCGAAAGTGGCTTACTCTCTTCACCAGCTAACAGATTCAGTGTCAAGGTACGTGTTTCTTTTACTGAACCCTAGAAACCTCGAAAAAAAAATGGTAAAAAGAACACTTCCACTTACGACACAACTCATCCGATTGACATGAGGTTTGGTACACATAATAAGATGCATTTGTGCTTTAAATTGAGCGAAACTACGTGGTGTCTTATTAGTTTCTATGGCAACAACATTCCAATAAACTACGTTATAAGCGGCCGCCATCTTAGATTTTCAAATTTTTAGTTAGTTCAAACTTGAGTTTTTGTACTTCAAAATGACCAAGGCACAGCATTTAGCGATTGAAAAAACACACAAAAATGAGAATCCATTGTAAAATTGTCAATAGGTTTCGCAGTCAACTTACATATGGCGTAACTTTTTACGATGACGTCGTCAGTTGTGACGTAATAAAATTAACGTCAAAAGATGAGTTAATGAACAAAGAATAGTTGTACCAAAATTTTTGACAATCGATCGAGCAGCAAAAATGTAAAGCCAAAAGGATCAAGGGTGGGGGATATCTCGGCTAAAACCCTTTACATGTACAAAACAAACAAAAAGTTGTCCCGGCAAGCCGGGCTGTCCCGGCTCACATGTAAACGAAACGGTAAAATACAATAGAGCCGGGAAACCCGGCAATCCGGGCTGTCCCGGCATGCCGGAGCAGCCCGGCTCATGTAAACAGGGCCTAAGATTACCAAGTCTGTCAAGGCGTGTTCGAACTCCGGGTAACGCACTTGTTCCTTTTCCTCGTGTTTTTCTAGATTGAAGCTGACAGGCCATTAAAGGAAGACGTGTTGTCAGAGAAGGAAGCTTCAACTGTGGTATCCAATGTGGGTCGGTACGAACAGCTCACGTACCCAGGCTACGGAGGACTGATCATTTCCTCGGCCATGGGAAACGGCGGCAAGGCGCAACTTGTTGTCAACGTAGAATAATGAAAAACGAATGAAAACCAGCCAGATGCCTTGTTGTCTTATTGCAATTTCCAGCTTTTTGCTAATTGCTAGCATCAGCTCATATTGCATGTTACAGATTTTAAAAATGCGGAATTAAAAAAAATATATATTTCAGAAACGTATTTTTCTCGTCATAGATTATATTACTGTTTTACGTCTACTGTTTAAAAAGAATATTTGTTTCAATTTTGTTCATTTTTCGTCTTTAACAATTAATATAAAGGCGCATTGTTTGCTGGTGTGGTTTTCGCTACTTCCCCTGGAATGTATTAGCAGTTCTCACACTAAAAACGAACAAAGCGTTGAACGTATAAATCGTCTGATGTGAAAACGGGTGAAACAAACTTTCAGACGACTTGTTCGTGTGTTTGTCCGTCCTTTGTGTGTTAAGCTGCTGTCAACTACGAGAAAGCTCGACGCCGGAAACTCGCTGCTGCCAGAGATATGCAACACAGGGCAGCGTCGGCAGTGATCAACACAACTGACTTCCAGTTCCCCAACTGTCCAAAACTCTGCGCCTCCAGGCTAGGACCGCAGAGCCACCTCCGAGTTCACAGATGAGTTACAGAGTGTAAAAGTCATCATCGGATCTAATGGACAACTACGTGTACCATTAGCTGTTTCACACTAAAAGATGAATAAATGGTTTGACCAGACAAATAGTTTGACGTGAAAACGGGTGAAACAAATTTTCAGACTTGTTTGTCTGTTTGTCCGTCAATTGCATGTTGTGCTGTGCATATTTGCTTACATGTTGAGACAGATAAAAGATAATGTCATTAATGTCCGACTAGGGTCGTAAATCAGTTACATTCAATTTGCAATCAGGCAACCTGACATTTCTCGCTTTTTGCTTATTACGGGTTGCCAACACCCTTGTCCTTCCTCAAATACAACCTGTAAATAAGATATGTACGCACAACAATGTGATGACAAAAAGGAAAGGTCGTGTTGCAAAGCAAAAAACTCATCTCAGTATATTTTTACAGACGGTTGTTCCCTGACCAGCGTCAAATGAGTGTCTTCAGTCCGGCATTAATACGTTAATCTTTAATGGTTATCCTCTCCAACCAGTACTAGTTAATTACAAGGGATAGATTGCATGGTAAACAAAAAATGTGATTTTAATTACAGTGGTGTTTCTTTCAATGTTTTTAAGAATTTCTCCCGACAGGAAATCACTACACACAATTGTTCACCGTTTCATTCCGTTACCATCGCCAAGTTTTTTATAGTTATATAACAACTAAACAAGAAGAAATACATCTGTGGCAATGAAAGGAATAGAACAATCAAGTTGTTCGGCATCTCTATCCCAAGAGTACATGTACGTTGAAAGGAACTCAATCGAATAAAGATGCCCAAACAGGTGGTTTAAAACAACTAAACGGTCACGGGGTTTCTTCTTTTTCTCTTTTTCTTCCTGTTTTTCTTGTTAGGACAAGTCGAGTTTTCCTGAGTTTGCTTTGTTAGAATTTTTGAGTTAATACAAGAGGCGATTTTCAATTCTGTCGTCTCACTCAATAACAAAGCTTGGTCAGCGGTCGGGCTCGTGGTGTTTGGATCGTGTCGTTCACAGCCAGCTTCCTTTCTTCTATCAGTTTCTTTCTTGTTGGAATGTTTTAAATTGAAATTTGATTGATGACTATCAAGCTTTGCCTTTTTTCTCGCAGCATTTTTCTCCAATATGACATTTTCCAACTTTCTTTGGTCGGAATCTTCCGACGACACCTTCTTTCGTTTATTTTTTGTCTTTGTCTCAAGTCTGTTACTAATTTCTGAATTAGCGTTGTCGTCGCCGAGGTGCACTTTTCCGGCTTCTGCAATTTCAGTTCTCCGTTTGCTTCTCGAAACAAAGTCAGTCTCTTCAAAACCCTCTTTTCTTTCAAACAGCGCAACAAAGAATCCGTTTGTGTGATCTTCGGGGGAGGCCCGAACGCATCTATCAGCTGTTGATCAGCAAGATTATACGTATAAACTTACTGACTTGAAGATACGTACATGTACATAGACATACAAAGACACACAGACCATCTAGTTATATCCAGTCAACGAGACTACGTTTCAGTCATAGTATTTTTGCCGGGTTAGATGAAAGAACATATCTTGGATTAAGCAAGGTGAGGTATACAGCGAAACTGGCGAAAGAAGCTGAAAGCGGGCACTAAAGAAGTTTTAGCTACCTATCCCTTCCTACTCCAAAAAGTTTGGACGATGTTTGAGAACTTTTCTTACAAATATCTGAAAAGAGCAAGGCCTGTACAGCTGACGCAATACAAGTAACATTACAGAATCACTCGGAGAGAAAGTTACTAGCGCATTTTAGGTTGTGATATAATCTGATTTGCCTTATTATTCAGCATCCGCTTTTTTAAAAAAACCATTGTATATAAATGAGTTATTCAATGAGACTTGACTGCAACAGGCCATAGGCACAGCAAGGTAGACTGCCCAAAGTTATTCATTAGTGTAATAAGAACATAATTAATCGAGCAAAACTGTGCAAGTAAAAACTATTAGTGGACAGATGATTTACGGGACAGCGAAACATGGTTGTGACATTGACAAGAAATGCTACGCCAGGTATAAAGTTTGCCAAAGGAAAAATAAGTTCGTACAGTGTTTTATAAACAATTACTTGCAAGAGGTGGGAAAACAATTAGCTTATCTAACCTTCTGCGAACACGTTAAGACCTCTGCGAGACCAACTGGGGAGAGCACGGCCAAGTTGGAATCTACCATGACACTCCTCCAAAGCATTTTGAACTACCTCCTCATTTTCCTGTCAAATACATGGAAATCAAACAAACATTATTGGTTACATGCATTTTTCTTTAAATAGAAAACACTTTACGCGAACATGGACTGTCAAACTTGCCCTAATTTCAAGTTTGGGCTCTATATCAAATTTTAAAAAACTAAAGTTTTTAATCTTCCAAAATCATTCTAGGTACAAGAACATAAACAATTTGAGGCTGGATTCTCCAAAAAACCTAAGAACCTCGAAACTGTGGTCAAAATTACCGGTCTTATAAAAAGGAGTGACAAAACGGTATAGTGCAGAACTTCACAACAGTCAATTTGTAAACTTCTAGTGAACTAAACTCGTCGCTGATTACATTGACTGTTTGACTGAAGGAAAAATGATTACTTACTTCACAATAGTCAACTTACTTGTCGATGAACTGAACAAGTTGAGTAAACCACTCGTTTAACCGAAGGAAAAGACATGGCGTGCTTCAAAGCGGTTAACTGAAAGTTAGCCAGTGACTCCAGTCTCGCCTCCACGTTTTCCTGCACAGCAATAGAACAGTGTTGAGTTATTTTACTGCCATCTTGGAATGTGACGTTATACTGTTGTAGAACCAGGCCCTACTCTTGTCCAACACAATGCTAGTGAACTTGTGTGTTAGTTGTGCTTGTATGTGTGTTTTGTCTACTACTATTGCTATCAGTTATATTCCTTATGTGCTTTTAGGGCTCCCAGCATCACTAATAATATTGTTAATTCCGCATGACCAGGCTACTTAGCTCGATTAGCTTTGCTATTTTTTTAGGTAGCTTGTGCTATCCTCCTGCAATTACCCGTACCATAGTTTTATCCCAATGTAAATGTTCATCTTGGCACAGAATAAAGTTGTTGTTGTTGTTGTTGTTACTTGTATGGACCTCTGGCATATTTCACCGCGGCTGTCGCCGAGAAATACGAGTCGCCTTCTACTCTGAGAACGAAAGATCTCATTGGATAAAAACGTAATACAAATAACCAAAACCTTAACACTAAAACTGGCTATCCGTAAACAAACATACAACAGCATATTGTCAAGAAGATTCCTTATTGTTATTGCAAAACGACCAATAAAACACTTCGTTCTCAGAGGAGGGCCTTACTGAGACATACAAAGTAAAATAATCGGGTGATGCTCGATATACCAAGTGAGGTGCCATCATTCATTGTTTCAAAGTGACAGTACATCGTTGCGTTCTTTGTGACGCAACCCGGGGCTCACTGTCACTTGGTATATCGAACATGACCCGTAAAAATCGTCTTCAAGAAACCCCGATTGGTTGCCGTCCACAGAGCAAAACCCAGTTAATAGAATGCACTTCCAACTGATTATGAAACGTAGCCAGTTTTTACGCTAGAACTTTTTGTTCTCTTTCTTGTTTGTTCTTTGGCCTTGGTCGTGCACAAACCACAAAAGATAATCAAATTTCAAATATGCACAACTAACCAATAAAAACATCAAATGGGTTTAATCAACAAAAGTTGATATGGTATGTTTTTCGCCTATGGGATATAGTGTTTAGCTGACGTTTCGAGCGTTAGCCCATCGTCGGAGCAGTCCATTTGTTCAGCGTACTCGCCCACGCAGATAAAACAGTTTTTTTCAAAACTAGTCTCCCAATAAAAACATCAGTTTTGGCTAGCATATTGAAACGGTGTACAGGATCAAGGTTCGTTCGACCTCAGGTAAAGCAGCTTTGAACACTTAATTTAAACTTTGTTGCTCTTCAAAACTAGTTAGTTCTTACTTCTATCAACTATGGTTGGTATCAATACTAATCTGAGGCAAAACTGAAAAAGATAGGGAGGAGGACAAGTTGATCTTTAACCTGAGTGTTGTCGCTGATGAGATGATCCATTCTACTAACGATCCCAGACCCCGAACAGGACGGGTCAACTAGAATGTACTCCACTCTCCTGTAATCGGCATCCAGGGGATTCACCTGTACTTTGGGAACACAAACACTTGTAAAATTTAGTAAAAAGCGAAATGCAGACTGTGTTCACATGTCATCAGCAAAGTTCTAAAATGCAAAGTACAAGCTTAAGAGGGAATGACCGGCTAAAACTTTTGTGAACATTTAGTTCAAAGTTCACTTAGTTCATAAACTTGGTCATTACTTAATCCATTCACTTGTTGGTTCTTTTGTTCATTCATTGTCTTAAATGTTTGTTCGTTCGTTCGTTCTCTTTTCCTTTCTTCCTTCCTTCCTCATTTTCTTTCTTCTTTCCTTCCATGCATTCATGCGCCCATCCGTTCATTCTTTCGTTCGTTCACTACTTCCTCCATCCCTCTCTTTATTCCTCTCCCCTTTCATCTCCTTTCCCTTTCTTTCTGCGTTCCTTCGTTCGTTTCTTCTTTCCTTCCTTCGTTCGTTCCTTCGTTCCACCCTTCCTGTCTCCCTCCCTCCCTCCCTCCCTCCTTCCTTCCTTCCTTCCTTCCTTCCTTCCTTCCTTCCTTCCTTTCTCTCTTCCTTCCTTCCTTCCTTCCTTCCGTCCGTCCTTCCTTCCTTCTTTCTTTCCTTCTTTCCTCCCTTCCATCCCTCCTTCCTTCCTTTCTCCATACCTTATTTGTGTTTAACTAGCTTTAATTATTGTATTAGTTATATACAGGGTATGTGCGTTGTAGAGACATTAATAACTCTTTTGAATTTGTACTTAGGTGTCTCCAATCAGTGCAGATTTTTCCTCTGCTAAAATAATTTGACACGTAAATATAATTATTACCACAGTTAATTTATTTCATTACAGGTGGCAACAGAGGTAAATTTACACATGCGAATACGTTTCCACCTTTAAGAAGTCGACGTTCTTGGCTGTCACACAAGAGGCGCCTGCTTTATTCATTTGCTTCTTTAACGTCTCCAGACGGTCGTGGTCAATGTCAAAAGCAAATATTTTGCTAGGAATGGAAAATTAGCAAACAAAAATCATAAGAAAAATTGATGTCAGCCAACCTACAGATGTTTATTTCTTTCTAGGATTTGAGAGCCAAACACTAATTCGCAAGGACAATTCAAGGACTTATCAAGAAAAAGAAACTCTTCCAAAGACTAGTTTAATAGAGAAAGTTAGTGCCATTCTGAATTAAGCTTATTTTAGGCCAAATCTCCTAACTCGTTCTTCATGTCCGCAGAAGATCCTGAAATTGTAGAAAAGAAATGGCTTTAAGCCTCGAAGAGTTGTATAGAAACCTATAATGGGAACTTGGGGATATTTGAACAGAATACCAACACATTTTCATGAAAATTTAAGGATTATCCAAGGAGAAATCATTTATTTTTAAAATCAAGGGCTTCTAAAGGACCTTGCACCTTTTTAAAACCTCTCGCTGCACTCATATAGAGGGAAGGTATTCTATAAGGCAGGTTAGGTAAGGTAAGGCGGAAAACAAAGCGGGAAGTACAACATACGTGTAAGAGAGAAAGTCTGTCAAGCTCACCCGTGGTTCTGCATGAGGCTGGCCAGATGGCTTGTCTTATTTCCAGGAGCAGAACACGCATCAATCACGTGCGCTCCGGCTGGTGGGTCCAAGACAAATGCAGGGAAACAGCTGGCCTTAAGGAGTTAACATAAAACACCAGTAAAGAGACTTTCTATGATGTCCTGGGAGTAGATTACAAATCGGTCATAAAAACACGTAGAAACTTTATTTTCCGTCTCATGGACACAACTGTCTTTGAAGAATTATCGTAAAACACAGAAAAGAAGATCAGCGTCTACGAAACTCAGTCACACTGGGTGGCAACTTTGTTACAAACACGCCCACAACAGTTTTCGTCTTTTAACAGTCCGTCTCCTTACCTTGTTCTTTTCTGTCGTTCTTTTTTTTGTCCTCAATAGTGAGTTTTCAATTTTCAATCTCAACCCAAAGGACTATCAAAATAAATGATCCAAAAATATAATATCGCAGCCTGCCTCAACTAGCTCTGCTATTTCTGCAGGCTGCGATTATCTTGTAAAAAATGGTACGAATAAAGTTGTTTGTTTTGTTAAAAAAAATCTCTTGCACAACATTCAAACAAAACCATATTTTCACAGTTCGCTTTGTTTTTTGTGTGTGTGCCAAGTGCAGGTACTCCAGACCGAAAAGGTGGTAAGGTTATTCTATGTCCACGGACGGCGTACCAATATAAATAAATATGTCTGAAGTCCTCCATTTTGACGAAGTCACATCTTGACAAAGTTTTTCATATATATGTTTTGGGATGATTAGACTTTGTAGTGATACCTCAGCACTGTCGTTAAGACAAGAAATGCCAGAGCTAAGGCAAACAAGTCTGTTACCAGACGTACAATATGTCTGGTGAGCTCATTCATGCGTAGTGGCAAAAACTGTTAACTGTAGCTCACGTTCTGTGAAGAAGTTAGTATTGGAAGAAAACAAATAACGTTAACCACCGATTTTTTTCCAGAAAACCCTTATGACAATTTTAACAAAGCTTAGGGCTCCAATTATGCTGCTTTCAATTCGAACCCAACAGAAATCCCAGAAGTCCAGTCAATATGAAGGTTTGCATACCTTCTCCTGTAACAAAAGCTCTCCGTTAAGATACAGCTTGTTGTCATGGAGATCTGTCCGCGGGCTGAACACAAGCACATCTGGTCGATGGGCATCACTCATGAACAACGATGAACCACTAATCAGTTGCTAAAACATAAAACAACGTAATGTTCAGACATACGGTAAATGTTATTAATCATCAATAATGAGCATTTGATTGTGAGTTGCTAGTGCAGTGACTTAAGTTCGATTTTTTCCTAATCCTTGACTGTTTAATTTGACCCACCAAAACTGTGCCCCCAACAATCAACTAACAATAAACCCACCAGGAGCCCTCTGGTCAGCAACCTAAAACAGTTATAAAATGCAACAGCTGTAACCAGACAAAGTAAAAGTTGTGAGAAATAAAAACACAGTTTATAAGTTTTAGGTTAAAACGATTTGGTCACTTGAGCGACCAAAACTTCCTCATTTAAAATTGTATGACATTTCAAATAAAAACTATGGGAAAAAGGTAATCAAAATTTTAAAAGTTGCTAGAAAATGTGGGTTCTTCAGTTTAACATTACGATAACCATGTAGAAAGTCAATACTATGTTCAAAGATTGCATCACTGTCCTTCGTTACCTGTAAGTATCTTGCTGTTAAAAAAGTCTTAATAACAATCTTAAGAAATGTTGTCAAAGTTGAAGTTGTGCTCTGTTTGTTGTGAATGCTTACATGTAGCTGAAAGGAAGTTTCTGTCAGAGTAGCATGCAATTCAAACAAATACTGCAGCGACACTGATCTTTCTAACTTTCTTACAAATTTAACAGCCATGCTTACACACGTATCCTTAACTCGCAGCTGATTACCTTATAGCAGCTATTTGAGCTTGAATCCAGTTGTTCAAAGCCATCTTCTTTAAAAATCTTTATCACTCTTTCAACAGACGTTTTTAAAGTATTCACTCTGACATACCTGGGCAAAGGAACTGAATGGAAATCTTGGTTAACCAAGCGCGGTAAAGACAAAGTTTTTCACAGTACTTACTGTAATGACACAGATGGAAGCAAAAACAGATCTAAACACAGGGTTATTCTGTTCTAACAGATCTGAGCCAAGGAACAGAGAAGAAAGCACAAACAGAAACATCACAGAAAAACAGACTCTGTTGTCTTATAGGAAATTACGGAAGTGAATAATCTATTCTGTATTACCTTTTTCTCTGTGCTCCTTTGGTATGAGCTCTTCATTACTTGCTACTTTTGCCTTCACCTTAAGCCTTGCAAGGGCAGAACCCAAACTGGACTTGTGTTTTACGATGCAATGTCTGAATGTTCCACCACAATGGATTCCACATCCAAATAAGAAGTCGTGAAGCAGAACCAGGGCCACGGAATGCTTTAACTAAGAATTGGACACAGTCAAGGTTGATCAAACAAGACATAAAATGTGTATAACTGTATCAGTGTATGGTTTCTAATGACCATGTGTTCAAATCTTTATAAACCTCTTAAGTTTAATGACCAGCCTATGGCCCATATGATCTTCATTCACTACTGGTCAGGGCTTCTGATAGGATGCGGAACGTGGATATTTGAGAGCATGCTACGCGGAAAAACTGGTCAATGATGCAGAAATTTGAGAGCATATTACGTGGAAGAGTCGGTCAACTACGCGGAAAAAAAAGCAAATTACGCAGAAATTGAATTAACTATAGAATTGCTCAGGACTAAAACAAGTGTATTTCACTGTATCACAACACCCTTGTCTTACTCCTCTTCCTAAATTAAGAAAAAAAGATCTCGACTGGTCAGCCATTATTTCTAACGCAGCTTTCTGTTTCATGATAAAGTGCGTCAAACCAATTCATGATGGCATGCCAAATCCATAACAACTCAAGGCTTTCCTAATAAATGACCATTCTAGGGTGTTGAAGACTTTTTGAAAACCTAGAAAAAGTAGTAAGCCTGGGGTATTTTTCTCAGAAGCATATTTGATTATTCTGTTCACTAATCCAATGATCTCTCTAATAAACCTACCTTTTACAAAAATGCAGTCTGAACTGTACCGATGAGGTATGGTAAGACTTGTTTGATACAGTTTGCAACTGCTTTTGCAGCAATTTGTAGTCACAGTTGAGCAGCAAAATTGGTTTCCAGTTATAAACATAGTTAAGTTGCATATTTTTTTGCATAATTAACAATTATTTCATGAAAGCACGTTGGATATGAGCTTTTAGATAGCAGATGAGGTGTGAAGCACCAAGATGGCTATCATAAGCTCATATCCAACAAGCGTGAGTGGAATAATTGTTTTATTAAATACCAAGCACTGGATAAAAATATCTTGAATTTTATTTTCTACTGAGTTGAGTTTTTGGCCATCTTAAGCAAAACTTTTCCATGACAAAATTGTCAGTTTCCATATTTGGACAAATTGCAGTATATAGGATTCATACCGTGAGTAGAGAACCAATCCGATCACCAGAATAAGCTTAATTATCCCTCGTCTTTGCATTATCAAAAGTCTACCTGAAGCATATGCATACAGATGAGGGAATCTGAAAGAAGGTCACCCAAATCCTTCCAAAACACTTTATAGAACTCAATAGGTAGTCTGTCCATTCCAGTCCTGAGTTTTACTTCCTCCAATACTAGTCTTTTAACAGATTCTAAGCATTCTGTTATGCTCTCTCTTCTTGCTTGAATCTCTTTGTGTATCTGTTTATTTTTATTTGTTTTTTAAATTTAGTTGTTCTTCTTTAACTATAACTTTAACTATTAATGAACTAATTAATAAGAAACTAACGATTCTCCTCCATCTGTTTTTAAACAGTTAATTGATCCTTTATTGTCTTGTATCTTTTTGAGATTTAAGAAGTTAACCTACTGATTTTCCACTCAGCAGCTTTTTTGTTTTTCAAGGTCTTTTATCTTCTTTACATGAAGTAACTACATTAAATCCTGGTACAAACTGCTAAGATTTTTGTTCTCTTCCAGTATTTTATTTTTATTTTCTTGTATCTTTTGTAACCCACATCACATGTCTTTTTTCGATCGCTCTATGTTTGCCATTTTCTTTCCAGATTTTGATGGTGGTTTTGTTGTTTGCGGCAAGCTGCAGCTGACATCTTTCCTTTTTCTTTTCCAGAATAAGTGTAGGTGAGCGAAAATTACAAACCAGTTGCCATGATGACTCGCCCGGGGAGTCTCAGTAGAGAGGGGCATTCCTAGGGGCCCGACCCACTTATCTTAACCACAGGGGGATCTAAGTGATTTTTTGGGTCTGAAATTTTGGCCATAAGCGATTTTTAGGGTCTATGAAAGTCACCAGGATATTTTTATGTCGCAAGAAAGAACAGAGGAATTTTTGGGGGGTTGCAAAAAGGATTACCAGTAAGGGATATCTTTGGGTATGCTAGAAAAATTAGTGATTTTTTAGGTAGACAAATTCTGAAGTTATGTTTTATGGGGGCTTAAAATTTACTCCTAAAATGTCACTTACCTCTCGCTCGAGTTTCAGTAGCTTTGTCTGATTTATGATTTCTTCAATGACGGTTCTATCTGATGCATAAAAATGCACAGAGAAAAAACATCGTTACTATCAAAACACTATTAGTGAAATATACCTTGGATGACTCCAGGCACCTTTAAATTATAATGTGCAAAACACTGTCACTATACATTGCACCTGTGATATGTCACGGTAAGTCTTGTTTCTATATCTTAAGCTGACCTTCTTATGAATTACTCAGACTAATTGATGCTCATACTTTGTGAAATAATTTGTTATTGGATTACTGTACTAAAGAATGTTGATGGTTTGTGTACCTGTATAATAAAACAATAGTTCCATCGCAAAGTTCAATTGATATAGCCAAATGAGGCGTTCCGCACCTTGTTGGATGTAATGCATTAGTCAAACAAAACTTCCACCTCCCCCC